>JBAIZL010000010.1:16023013-16058013 GCA_036971475.1 Prosapia bicincta
AATTTTTTTTTTCACTCCAGCTGGTTGTCCATTGTAGTCTTAAACTGTTGCCATGGTTATCACACAATATCATAAATAGTAGTCTAGGGTTAAAAATTAATGTAAATAATAAAATAAAGAAACAAACTGGAAATAAACAATGATAACATTTTTCTTTGTTGACCTCAGTAGGAATTTATTAATTTTTTTTTTATATATTACTTTTTAACACTTTCGCTCTTAAGAACCTGTTTTCACATAACCGAATTTTACATGAGAGGATAGCGTTTTTATGAGGGCGCACGAGTTCCTCAGCTTAGCGGACTTGTTACAACAGAATAATTGCAAATAGTTTATTGTCTGTAAATCACTGAAGCAAAATTTTCACTATAATTTAAGGGCAGGAGATGAAGAGATCGTACGAGGGGCCGAATAAAGCAATGTTAAGCAAAATATTTATCTGAGTATTTCTCAGTTTCATTTTATTTTCCATCATTATTGTGAGAACTCAGACATTAAATATTTCACTCTTTGGGGGACTTCGCTGGATAACAGCGCGTTAGAGGTAGGCTACCTGTGGCAGTGGCGCTGTGACACTCTCATCTAAACCTGGCGTTAAAGTTCAGCCTACGTAACCGTGCATTTGGCCTTGAGAGATCGCAGTAAGCGAGACGGGACATTAGTATGAATACTTTCCTACAAACATTATAATGGCTGTCAAAACACTGACTTGCATGAGACGGTCGATATTAGATAAATTCCATGATAAATTTGCTTCGATATGATATAACAAACAATCTTAAAATATGTGTACACATATCGGATGCAGAGCTATAGGTGTAAAGAACATCGTGTGGTGTAACATGTTTTATGTAATGGTAGTACACGGGGAATCTAATGCGATCTCTCAGAGCCAAGTGTACGGTTAAACGTGGTCTGCACTATACTCCACGAACTCGAAGGCGTCACAGATTGGAGCTATGTGAACAGGGCTATACTGAATACACAAACACACTAAATGTCCAGCGTATTGCCCTCCGATATTACTGCACAAGGAAGTTACAGTTTACAAGGCGTGCTTTATCAGTGTAACTACACGAACCGATATTAATGGAACCGTCGGTGACTCCGCTGAGTGGGTTATCGGAATAAATCCCCGTTATCAGTAAACACAGTCGTTTCGTCATGTATCCACTGAGTTATTTACAGGCATAAATTTTTAGATAACATGTTGCAAAAACGCAGCTGATGTCTATGAAATGTCCACGGATCCGAACATTGTAGTTTCTCACGGATTCATAACTGACTGCCTAGTTCGCCTTGCTAATACATAGCAAAAAAGGGGGAAGTTAGAAGAAGGGGGAATTCTAAAGTTAGCTTAGGCTGGCAATGTAGGTTTCGTAGCCATCGGAGTCTAAGTAAAAGACAAGTATTTCAAGCTGCGCCAAACATATATACTGTTTACAATTTGGAAAATTAAAAACATAACCTCAATATAGAAATAGAACACACACACACACACATACACACACACACAAACACACTACACACACAAACACACACACACACACACACACACACACACACACACACACACACACACACACACACACACACACACACACACACACACACACACACACACATGTAAAGCTAACTAGATACTATGTAGCTGTACTGTCATAAAGAGATACAGAAATGTAGTGTAATATAGTGAAGTTATACGTAACGAATTATTTCTTACGTGGTTATGTTTGTAAAGTGAGGTTATGCTTCCCACACAGCCTCTACAGTAGTGCCTCGATAATTTGATGTATAGGTGTTAGCACGTAAGCTGGCGAGCGAGAGATCGATAGAAAACAAAAATCTAGCTCTGTTCAAAAACATTGGTTTATGTAGTGCGTGTTGCATCAAAAGCCTTCGCTAAGAAATTGTAGGCGTTGCGGTCGTTTTGAAAACTGATGTAAGTAAATTTGTTCAAAACTATTTGTAAATAATTTGGTTGATATGCCAAATTAAATTAAATAATATTTATAGCGGCGTTTCGGATTTGTCAAATCTACATTATTGTAATACAAATACTGTACCTCACATTATAATGTTTGTGGAACGGTCTTTTGCTTCCTCTACCCTTCCCCCCGCCTATGCTCGCCCTTCGAGGTCGCGCCAGCTTACGTGTAACCAGCTATATACGGGGCCGAGACCCCTCGCATTAACTTAAACTCGGATTACACAGAATTACGTTACTGTACATAAGAAAAAATATCAGTTCTGGTGAACCATAACACTATAATTAATAATGCACAAAGCTTGGCTTGCATACATTTAATGTTCTTTTGGCATACATTGTTAATTACGTTTGCTACATTTTTTGGAAACAGTTATAAAGTGTCTTCGGCGTCTGCTTTAGCAGAAGCACATCTGTTGGTGTGGTGTCTGATGTTCAATATAGCGTAGTGCAGTTCCCGAGGTGGTTATTCCTTCAACGTGACTAATTTTCCCTTCTTGTTACTGTCTCGGTCGAACCTTCATCTTTATTCTTGTCATCACTGACTTCAGTAGTTTCTAGTAGCATTCGATAGTCGTAATACGTGTTATTGTTACTTAATTACGTTCGTCCTTACTAATTCAATACGTACGTCCGTGTCATCGACATTTTCGCAACGGATTTGGAGGTTTCTTGATAAGAAATATCAAATCTGTTTCTTCTTATGGATCAATAAACTAGTCAACAGTTTTACTATGACTCAGGATTTTATTGTTCGACTCACTTAATGTTTCTTATTTTATTTTGTTCCATGATTTGGCTGTACAGTACACAACTCGCTTAACTGTCTACAATGCTTTCTTCCCCTTCGATCGCGTTACAAGAGAGATCGCAAAAGGTAATGTGTGTATTTTTTTCCCATAAATTCCAGAACACCCTGGTCAATCAGCTGTTTTAGGCTCGTAACATTTGCAGGTAGAAATAAAGCACGGATATCATCAGAGCACAGTTGATCTTCAACGGGATGCGACGGTGCAATTTATAACAGTAAATAATTTAAATTTTATTTCAAAAGATAAAATAGTCTGAAATAGAAATAGGCCTAAATTCAACAGAAGCTCGAAAACTCGAGCTTTACTATTTTTATTTATTTCGAGACTTTACTACATACAGTATATACTTTATATGTAAAGTATACATATTACACATAAGAGAAATCATATGTTATCATTTATTTTAAACCAAATGGGACGAAATAACTATATTGCATACTTTGTCCCTTTTGTGAAAGGTTTTTCTCCCATAACTAAAATCAATTCATTATTAAATTTAATTAATGAATTAATATTTTTAAAAAGCTGTATCAACATCAAGTGTCATTCATTACAAATTTAAACAATAGTATTTGAATTTGAATTAAAGAATAAAAAGTATTTGATTAATGATTGGCAATTTGAAAATAGAATTATATATATATATATATATATATATATATATATATATATATATATATATATATATATAGGGAGAGTGTGAACTAATAGAAGGAATAGAGAAAAGAATAATTACACGTATTAAAATATGTTTTAAAATTAATTCTTCAGTTATATCCAACAAAATTTACCTGTGCACAGCAATGTAGCGAGTGAATTCGTGAGTAGACAGATGAAACATTTAAAACACACAAATAATTAGTTTTAGGGTTCGACCTTTAAGGAAATTTCTGACACCCCTGCTAAGTTTCCACACGATTCTCTCTTGTTGCCATACAGTTCACTAACTAGGCACTGAACTTGCCAGCTGCACACTGCGCTAAAACAACCGGATCCGACTCGAAAACTCAAAAGTTCTTCCTTATTGATATTTGCACTCTCTCCCCGTTACGTTAATGCGAAAGTAAAAGCCGAGACACAAGTATAAACAAGTTGGGATGCACAACTGTAAACAAGTCCGCAAGGAGAGTGATGTTAAACAAGCCAACGCGATACTGAATAGCAATCAGCTGATCAGCACAGCTGGGTGCGCCGTCCTCAACCTGTCAATGACCTTGGGACCGGCGAATAGTTGGGGCCAAGATAAGGGTGGCGAATTTGGCAAAGTTCTACTATCGAGAATCATAAATTAATTTTTATTTCTAATTGTCGTTCTGATACGTCTATCAAATATTCTTCTTGTGTAATCGGACAATTGATTAACCGTAAATATTACATCTTACATATAACTATATTCACCCTGCCACGCTTTGCTGTAGCGCATTGTGGTTGCATGGAAGATAAATGAGGAACAAAACGATGCATTCGTTCCATAGAAGTTTAACTTAACAATGCTTCATAGGCTAACATTACAGAGGTAAGGTAATTTTAAATCGAAATTTTGCCAAAGTTACGTAATCCATTCTAAAGTAACGCAACCCAAATTAACATAACCCAACTTAGACCAAACTAGCGTCACTCAACTTGACCTAACCTAACCTAACCCAACTTAATCTAAACTAACGTCACCCAACTTGACCTAACCTATCCCAACTTAGATCAAACTAACGTCACTCAACTTAACCTAACCTAACCAAACTTAATCTAAACTAACGTCACCCAACTTGACCTAACCTAACCCAACTTAATCTAAACTAACGTCACTCAACTTGACCTAACCTAACCTAACCCAACTTAATCTAAACTAACGTCACCCAACTTGACCTAACCTAACCCAACTTAGACCAAACTAACGTCACTTACCTTGACCTAACCTAACCTAACCCAACTTAATCTAAACTAACGTCACAGAACTTGACCTAACCTAACCCAACTTATAAACTAACGTCACTCAACTTGACCTAACCTAACCTAACCCAACTTAATCTAAACTAACGTCACCCAACTTGACCTAACCTAACCCAACTTAGACCAAACTAACGTCACTCAACTTGACCTAACCCAACTTAAACTAAACTAACGTCATCCAACTTGACCTAACCTAACCCAACTTAATCTAAACTAACGTCACCCAACTTGACCTAACCCAACTTGAACTAAGCTAACGTCACCCAACTTAATCTAAACTAACGTCACCCAACTTGACCTGACCCAACTTAATCTAAACTAACGTCATCCAACTTGACCTAACATAACCCAACTTAATCTAAACTAACGTCACTCAACTTGACCTAACCTAACCTAACCCAACTTAATCTAAACTAACGTCACCCAACTTGACCTAACCTAACCCAACTTAATCTAAACTAACGTCACCCAACTTGACCTAACCTAACCTAACCCAACTTAATCTAAACTAACGTCACTCAACTTGACCTAACCTAACCCAACTTAGATCAAACTAACGTCACCCAACTTAATCTAAACTAACGTCACCCAACTTGACCTAACCTATCCCAACTTAGATCAAACTAACGTCACTCAACTTAACCTAACCTAACCAAACTTAATCTAAACTAACGTCACAGAACTTGACCTAACCTAACCCAGCTTAATCTAAACTAACGTCACTCAACTTGACCTAACCTAACCTAACCCAACTTAATCTAAACTAACGTCACCCAACTTGACCTAACCTAACCCAACTTAGACCAAACTAACGTCACTCAACTTGACCTAACCCAACTTAAACTAAACTAACGTCATCCAACTTGACCTAACCTAACCCAACTTAATCTAAACTAACGTCACCCAACTTGACCTAACCCAACTTGAACTAAGCTAACGTCACCTAACTTAATCTAAACTAACGTCACCCAACTTGACCTGACCCAACTTAATCTAAACTAACGTCATCCAACTTGACCTAACCTAACCCAACTTAATCTAAACTAATGTCACCAAACTTGACCTAACCCAATTTTACTAACGTCACCCAACTTGACCTAACATAACTTTAACTGAAATAGCTAATCTAATCTAACCTAACCCAACTTAACCTAACCTAGCTTAACGTGAAATAGCTATTCTAACATAGTCTAACATATCCCTTCCGTTAATAACAGTCGTATTACGCCCAGTACAGACACAACGGTAGCAAAACGTCTAGCGGGCAGACGAGGAAGTAGGCTGTCACATCTATAAGCCGACAATTACCACGGTTGCATAACGGCATGAGATCCTTCCAATCAGGAGGAACCAACAATGGATACTTTCCGCAAATAACCGCGTTCACAAGGATCCTTCCTGTATTGCGTGAACTCTACTGTTCAGAAGTTCCCGTAGCCTCACAGCTGTGTACGTTTCTAACAATAGGCGAATGCGTAACATTCAATGCCTTTAATCGTCACTTCGCAGGTTGAAACCAATCTGAGATAGTAATACCTACTTGTATAAATATCATGGTGGGGTGGTTTGAATCATTTTAAATGATAAAGTTCACACTATGGACCCCACAGAGAGTGGGAACTTCTTTAGAGATGTAACCCTACACAGGTCTTCATATCCAATTTGGGCAGTTTAATCTACGTAGGCCTATTTTAATGCTGACACTGCTTTATAGCAAGGAAAATTTTATTTCTGTTATTTTAAACCATGTGGGAAGAAATAACCATAGTGCATACCCTGCCACTTTGTGAAACGTTTTTCCCATTTCAAACTAAAATTAATTAATTAAATTATTTCATTTATTTAAATAATGAATTATTATTTGAGAAAACTGTACTAACACCAATTGTCATCCACTACGAGTTTCAAAAAAATATTTAAACTTAAAAAAAAGTATTTTATTAACGATTGAAAATTTGAACACGATATAGGCCTATATATATATAAACCCCCGGTCAGTGGTGCTTGATGATGAAGATACTATCAATCTTTGAAAGTTAACTCGAATAAATAAAAAGAAGATTCTTGTTTAAGTACATATAGTAAAAGTGATAAATAAATAAATATATATATATATATTAATATATTAAATATGGTGATATGTTTTCATGTAATATAGTTAATAAATTAAAAATATTTCAAAAACAGGAATACTTTTAATGAATATATTTATTCAACGCTTTTCGCCGAAAAAATAGTGTCAGCATCTTCAGGAAAATAGTTATCTAATAAAATATTTTCCTGAAGATGCTGACACTATTTTATCGGCGAAAAGCTTTAAATAAATATATTCATTAAACGTATTCTTGTTTATGAAATATTATTTTATATATATATATATATATATATATATATATATATATATATATCCTGATATTTCACGGTGTCCATTATTTTTCCGTTGCACTGACGGGTTGTTATTATTATTCTTGTAAATAATTTTTTCCACCACTAAGTGCAATATTTACCTTATGTGATGAGTTAAATGAATAATAATAACTTCATATATATATATATATATATATATATATATATATATATATATATATATATATTACGTTTTCTTAATTAATAATTTAAAACAATATATATATATATATATATATATATATATATATATATTTAAGATCAAATAATATACACAAATACAAGAATATTCAATTTATTGAATAATAAACTAAAGCTTTTAGTTGGTTTACATTACCAACATTCTCAGGAGTTACAATACTAAGCAATATATAGAATACAGATATTCTATATATATATATATATATATATATATATATATATATATATAGTGGAACTTCTCCAATCCGAACTAATTGGAGCTATAACATTTATCGGATTTCGGATCTGCTGTGTATTTTGCATTTGAGAGAAGTGCGTTGTTTAATTAACGAACATTATTAGAGCATTCATTGCATATTTCTGTATCAAAAATTAAAGCCTTCTAATGCTACAAGCGAAAAGTCTTTGTAACAACGCCATCGCGCGAAAGTTTCTGTGATTAAAAAAATTAACGATGCTGTATTTTTATAGTTTACACAAGAGATGCAGAAAGGAGTTTCTATTAGTGGCCTATTAATACAAGAAAAGGCATTACAGTTAAACAAATTAATGAATGGTGATTTGCAATTTACCGCTAAGAATGGATGGTTGGATAGATGGAAGAGAAGGCACGGAATTAGACAACTAACGATAAACAGGGGGAAGTTATCGGCTGATAATCTTGCTGCAAAAGAATATTTAGACAAATTAACAGATTTGATTTTGTCTGAAAATTACTCACCCCAGCAAGTGTATATGCGGACCGGACTGGATTGAATTTTAAAGCCCTTGCTATAAGTCCTATTGCGACGGTGGCGCAACATCGCATCCTCGGGAAGGTTTACGTCGCTTCGCCAGGTGAAGATTACTCACCCCAGCAAGTGTATATGCGGACCGGACTGGATTGAATTTTAAAGCCCTTGCTATAAGTCCTATTGCGACGGTGGCGCAACATCGCATCCTCGGGAAGGTTTACGTCTCTTCGCCAGGTGAATATTACTCACCCCAGCAAGTGTATATGCGGACCGGACTGGATTGAATTTTAAAGCCCATGCTATAAGTCCTATTGCGACGGTGGCGCAACATCGCATCCTCGGGAAGGTTTACGTCTCTTCGCCAGGTGAAGATTACTCACCCCAGCAAGTGTATATGCGGACCGGACTGGATTGAATTTTAAAGCCCTTGCTATAAGTCCTATTGCGACGGTGGCGCAACATCGCATCCTCGGGAAGGTTTACGTCTCTTCGCCAGATGAAGATGACTGGTTTTACGTGAAAAATATAGTTAAGTGTTTGTTTCTTTTTTTTTTTAAGTGAAACATGTAGTTTAGTGTTTGTCTTTTTTATTTTTAATTTACTGTCAATAAGTTCTATGTTAATGAAGTGATACAGTAGTACAGTATAGGCCTTCGTATTATACCATGTTTTTACAGTGTTAATTTCAATATATTACACATCTCAGTCCTGTTTTACGTATGCATCAAACTTTCAGTACATACTTCATTAAATTATAGATATTTCTTTAAAATTTGGATATTTTTTTAATATATATATACATACATACATACATACATATATATATATATATATATATATATATATATATATATATATATATATATATATATATATATTAAAAATGGTGATATGTTTTCTTGTAATATAGTTATTAAATTAAAAATATTTCAAAAACAAGAATACTTTTAATGAATATATTTATTCAAAGCTTTTCGCCGATAAAATAGTATCAGCATCTTTAGGAAAATAATTATCTAATAAAACATTTTTACAAAATTAAATATATGATACTATTTTATCGGCGAAAAGCTTTGAATAAATATATTCATTAAAAGTATTCTTGTTTTTAATTTAATAAATATATATATAAAGAAATAAGACAATTTACAAATACAAGAATAATTTATTGAATATACATTTCAGTATATTCAATTGAGAATTGTATATTCAATAAATTTTTCTTGTATTTGTAAATTGTTTTATTTCTTTATTAATAGTATGTATATATATATATATATATATATATATATATATATATATATAAATATAAAATACGTTTTCTTGTTTAATAATTTAAAAACAACACAGGTTATTCAAATACAAGAATATTTATTATTTTATATCCAAAGCTTATTATTATATATATATAATAAATATTCTTGTATTTGAATAACCTGTGTTGTTTTTAAAATATATATATATATATATATATATATATATATATATATATATATATATATATATATATATATATATATATATATATATAGTTACTATATGGAGTACATCCGTTCATTCTGCAGTCCATAAATTCGCAGTTCCGACGTTTCGCTAGAATCTCATCCAGCATTGACGAGGTGAACCCAACAACAGTTGACTCGCTCTTCTTCTGTTGTTGGGTTCACCTCGTCAATGCTAGATGAGGTTCTAGCGAAACGTCGGAACTGCGAATTTATGGACTGCAAAATGAACGAATGTACTCCAGATAGTAACTATTCATCATATTTTTCCAACTGTGAAGGAATACGTATCAGCATATATATATATTTATGAAGAAGGTGAACTAATAAAAAAGAATTGAATGAGTCAATTTGACAGTAAATTCACTCATTTAGTTAATAAATGAGTTAAGTTTCATTTAATAAATTATTTAGATTTTAAAATGTTTCAAAAGAAATGTACAAATAGCATATGCGAAGTCATCGATTTAAGGGCGAGTATATAAAAGATCTGGAAATCACAGTTCATTCGTGCGCGAAAACATGGTTTCTCACCAGATTAGACATCTGATAGTGAAACAACGCTAATGTGATTTCACTACGCGCCTTTCCGTTGCTAATGAGGTAAACTAACAAACAAGAGCACCGCAGGAAACGCCGTGATTGTGTTGGTCGTGGTATCTGAAGGGTAATGGCGCGGAAAAACCGCGGTAGATTCTATAGAAGGCATTGACCATGGGAAAGATCTGGCGACAAAGCGTTTAAGGAAACGCCGTTTCTAGTTGTTAATCTGTGAGTGATGGATATTAATGTTTTACTTTCTCAAAGTTCATAAAATGAACATTTCAAGAATTTTACGAACGACATGAAGAAAAAAGTTTTAAAATAAATACCTACAAATAAAAAAATTACACAAATTAAAGAAATAAACAAATAAATAGCACAAATTACTCTAAAGTTACAATATATATTTTATAAATAATCTTACGTACGTTTCGATTGTAAATCAAACATCCTCAGAGGCAACAAAAACAAAATGAATTCCACTAACATTATTATCTAATTTATAGTCCCTCCTCTCACCTAACCCTTAAGGCATGAGGGGGGAGGGATTACAAAGAATTGACCACTTAAAATTAAAACAAATACAATATTAAGAAATAAAAATAATACAGAAACTCACATAATAATAATTTATTCACTCGCGCGTTTCAATGATAAAGTCATCTTCATCAGTGAGTACTTATACTGTACCATAGACCCCCAACTACAGCTGAGTATAGAGACAACTACAACTGTAGGAAGTAACCCCAGTGTTATTAAAGCGGGTTGCATATATTGAAGGCGTTGTACAGGTTGTTTTCGTAGTAGTCACGGATCCGTCACTAGAAATCCGCACGCATCACATAAACTAGGCCATGCTGTAAATATCTTGACATTTCAAAGGTAGTGTTTTCCTTCTGTGTGTTATCAGTTGAATTCACTGTTATCAGCAAACAATGACCGGAAACAAGACAGGATCAAGGTCACATAAAGCGCTTTTTAAATGGGGAAAGATTATGATCACGTGGGAGGGGTCGCACGACAAAAACAGACCTGCACTCTATCGGAGACACGGCGAAGATCAGGTAGAGTAAAGGTTGTATTAGGATACCGAGAGAGGTATTATTAAGAGCCGCGTGGGTATAACTGGCGCAGGCGCACTATAAGATCCGCTCTGACCTTCCAGCGGTGAGTGAAGGCGCGCGGGGTGAGAGGGAAAAATCAATGCTTTTTTGCAAACATTGGTTTCCTTGTAATTCTAACCGTTCTAATGGTTATCCAACGGCTGCGTTATACTAGTCACACTTTCACTGCCAATTGCCAGGTTTATTGTGTAGGTACTGTTGTTTAGTGTACATATATATATATATATATATATATATATATATATATATATATATATTGCAACATAAACGTGTGAGGCGTATAGTATATTTTAGTTAGTATCCAAAAGAATAATCTTGAGAAATGAGTGACACGAATAGTTGACTAAGTACCGACAAAAAAGGCCTAACCATTGTTCTATTTCGAAGGAGCCATAACTGTGCTGTGGGAAATCTATTGACAAAAAAGGGTCCAAGTATTTCAAGATTTAAGTTTCCAAGTGGCCAAAATAGCCTGGGAAGTAGCACTGTACCATTGGAAAACTATTTGTAAAAGGCGTGGAAACCACCGAAATACGTAAGGGGGGATATTATGCTGGTTCTTAAAAACTAAAATCATCAGACAAATGACTAGGTTTTGAAGGAACTTCAAAGGAGTCCAGACGTATTAGGGGGAGGGGGCTCAAAGTTATAAGCAATGTTTTAAAAAGGGGTAAATTGGTTTGTTTAGAAGAGTTAAGGGAATTGCTAGTTATTTGTGTGTAAAAATTTAAAAGTGCGATGTGAATGAATTACGCAGATAGTAAAGAAATTAGGAAAGTAACTTATTTATGTGTAAAAGTGCAGTGAAGCAGTTAACGCAATGGCCAGAGTTCCAGGAACTCAAACAATCAGTACAATCTTCCAAAAAATGATGAAAAATAATGTCCTTCCAAAATGACAAATGCAAGGCCTCGATTTAATATCTTCTACAGGAAGCTCTGTACTCCCACTTTCGAATGCTGTTGAATTTCTCATTGCAAAAATTGCTTCTCTTTGTTATGGTTGCTATGGTTACGACAATGTTTGATTGGCACTGTTCCAATGGCACAGCGACTAGAAGCGTCTTTCCAATTGTAACGGTATCAATTAGAGAGGAAAGTGGTGAGAGTCCATTTCACTTGCGTTCGCTTTTGACCACAAATTACAAAATTGTCGATTTATTGTCGGCACTGAAAGCGGCCACAGAGCACCGCTCAAGCACGCATGAATGGATGTAATCTAGTACTGGCCGTAGCCGAGCAGTAGAAGGCGTTGACTTCATTTCAAGGCCGGCACAGTAGTTTCTACATTCCCAGATCACCTTTCACGGCCTTCTTAATATCCTAATCCATTTCTAGTTCTCATAGAAGTACAGTCTACTGACACATTATACTTGGGCAACATAATGCTTAAAAGTAAACGCACCCTAATACTTGTAAAAGTAAAAGTGTATGTCTACTGCTCGTTAATTTTATCTAATGACCTTGAATCTTATTCAGGTATTACCTCGGTCTGCATTAGTTCCGGTACAGATCGCCTTCGCCTAGTATTTCTCACGCGTATAGAGGACGGCACAGTCTAAGCTGGGGCTCCACTTGCCATATTTATCGCGCTACAAAGTGTGGTTGGTAAGTTTGAGAAATGGGAAGGCAGTGAAAAAATGGAGGTGGCTCCACTAGCGACGGTCTACAGATAACCTTCTACTGCGCCCTGCAGAGTGAAAAGGTGGCGCGAAAATGGAACTTGATATATTTTCTGTTCTACGGGCTGATCCAAGCGACTCGGTCGCGTCTGTAGCCAAGGCGATCCCATAATAAACAGTAGTCAAGCCAGGCAGTGTGCGATAACATTGCAGATTGTGGCTGGTATCTGTTGCCCGTGGAGCCACTCAACTGTCGCGTGTAGCGCACGAAACTTACGGCGCGTAAGGCAAGTGGAGCCCCAGCGAAGGCTTCTACACAAGAAGGATGAGTGACAGCTAGTAGCATTATGGTGCGAACACCACAAGTGGGTCGTGGTGGTGGTGTAGGTCGCGTCGCGCCGATGTGTGTTGGTCGCTTAGTTCACTGGTCGCTTTCTTCATACATTCAACGACAGTACCTGATGTTTTCTATCACAATTCCTACCTAAGAGCCAAGTGCCAGCTTACAAAAGTTGACCTAAATGAATCTAAGAACGAGTCACAAGAGCGGTTACGTATCGATGAATTAAAGCAGAAAAGATGCACACCTATACAACTAAGTTCGCAATGACCGCTCTAGGATTTTTAAACCCATGGTACGCGTTCAAATAAACGCATATGTATCAACTCACCAGCGATAGTGTTGGAAGAATCTGTGTCCAGCAAAGGCTGACTGACAGCTTTAATCTGTAACAAACAGGAAAATATTAATTACCAATCTACCAGGAAGTGGCGTGTCAAACTTTAATGAAATATGTCAATGGATCTTACAAAAACACCTGCTAAAACAACGCATTCACTTCGTCAAAATGAATGACGATACGGTTGACAATCGAGTCAACTATATATATTTTAATAGCTGCAACGTTTCGGCAACTATTTCGTTGCCCTTATCTTGTCCGAAAACAATATTACATTGCTTATAAATACGCTTATAAAATACAAGTACACTCATTGCAAAAATTTAGAACTTTATAAACTCAATAAAATTAGAAAAAATTTAACCAATAACCCACCAAAGTAGTGAGTCATAAAATCATCTATAAAAATAAGAACAGTAACAACACTGACAGAATAACATTTACATACAATACACACAAAAATAATAAAATTTAAAAAAATAAATAAAAGATCAAATTAACCCTAATAAAACACTAATTCTTGGATGCTTTCAACTTATACAACAATGGTGTATACAAATTGCAAAATTTAACAAAGTCATTTTTAATATTGATACCCTACTTTTGCAAGTTAACATGGACAACTACAGAGTAAGTCATCTTCCTCCAGTATAATAAGACTTTCAAAATCAAATTTATACGTAAACCTTTCCCTATATACAAAGCAAACACGAGAGGAAGAGGGTTTAACCCTCTTACTATTACTCCCAAGTCCACCAACACGAGCACCAACCTGTCTCTTAGCCTCACCCACATAAACAGGCTTTGCATTCCAGTCAGTTTTATTACAATATTCCCTCGTGATCTATCAGTACTGTCTTTACCTCTTAAATTATCCGAAATTATATTTAAAATAAATATCTTTCACTCGACTATCAAACGTATTTCCATTCATTTAATACTTTATTCGACTAAAATATCGGAAACAACCCCAATACCACAAAAATAATAAAAAATAACAAATAAAACAGGCTACTTAAGATTTAACCTTTATGTACATTTCAATGACCATGTCGTCATCATCAGAGGGTCTTTGTTACTCGAATCACTAGTTTGTAACTTCTTGTTTGCTAGATTGTAATTTTGTAACAAGAACCTCTGATGATGACATGGTCATCGAAATGTACATAAGGGTTTAATCATGAGTAACTTGTTTTATTTGTTATTTTTGATTATTTTTGTAGTATTGGAGTTGTTTCCAATATTTTCATTGGAATATGTTGTACCACTGTGCTCTCGATATTGTATACTTTAATCAACATAACTTGTGAAAATAATTACACATTAGTAAAGTTCGTCTGCTACGAAAGTTCGTTATCAAAACTTCCATTACACCTTATCATCAAAACATCCATTACACACCTTATCATCAAAACTTCCATTACACACCTTATCATCAAAACTCCTATTACACACCTCATCATCATCACTCCCATTACACACCTTATCATCAAAACTTCCATTACACACCTTATCGTCAAAACTTCCATTACACACCTTATCATCAAAACTCCCATTACACACCTTATCATCAAAACTTCCATTACACACCTTATCATCAAAACCTCCATTACACACCTTATCACCAAAACTCCCATTACACACCTTATCACCAAAACTCCCATTACACACCTTATAACCTCCCATTACACACCTTATCACCTCCCATTACACACCTTATCATCAAAACTTCCATTACACACCTTATCACCAAAACTCCCATTACACACCTTATCATCAAAACTCCCATTACACACCTTATCATCAAAACTTCCATTACACACCTTATCATCAAAACTTCCATTACACACCTTATCATCAAAACTTCCATTACACACTTTATCATCAAAACTCCCATTACACACCTTATCATCAAAACTTCCATTACACACCTTATCACCAAAACTCCCATTACACACCTTATCACCAAAACTCCCATTACACACCTTATCAAGAAAACTCCCATTACACACCTTATCATCAAAACTTCCATTACACACCTTATCACCAAAACTCCCATTACACACCTTATCATCAAAACTTCCATTACACACCTTATCATCAAAACTTCCATTACACACCTTATCATCAAAACTTCCATTACACACCTTATCATCAAAACTTCCATTACACACCTTATCACCAAAACTCCCATTACACACCTTATCATCAAAACTTCCATTACACACCTTATCACCAAAACTCCCATTACACACCTTATCATCAAAACTTCCATTACACACCTTATCATCAAAACTTCCATTACACACTTTATCATCAAAACTTCCATTACACACCTTATCACCAAAACGTCCATTACACACCTTATCATCAAAACTTCCATTACACACCTTATCACCAAAACTCCCATTACACACCTTATCATCAAAACTTCCATTACACACCTTATCATCAAAACTTCCATTACACACCTTATCATCAAAACTTCCATTACACACCTTATCATCAAAACTTCCATTACACAACTTATCACCAAAACTCCCATTACACACCTTATCATCAAAACTTCCATTACACACCTTATCATCAAAACTTCCATTACACACCTTATCATCAAAACTTCCATTACACACCTTATCACCAAAACTCCCATTACACACCTTATCATCAAAACTTCCATTACACACCTTATCATCAAAACTTCCATTACACACCTTATCATCAAAACTCCCATTACACACCTTATCATCAAAACTTCCATTACACACCTTATCATCAAAACTTCCATTACACACCTTATCATCAAAACTTCCATTACACACCTTATCATCAAAACTTCCATTACACACCTTATCATCAAAACTTCCATTACACACCTTATCGTCAAAACTTCCATTACACACCTTATCATCAAAACTCCCATTACACACCTTATCATCAAAACTTCCATTACACACCTTATCATCAAAACTTCCATTACACACCTTATCACCAAAACTCCCATTACACACCTTATCACCAAAACTCCCATTACACACCTTATCACCTCCCATTACACACCTTATCACCTCCCATTACACACCTTATCACCTCCAATTACACACCTTATCATCAAAACTTCCATTACACACCTTATCACCAAAACTCCCATTACACACCTTATCATCAAAACTCCCATTACACACCTTATCATCAAAACTTCCATTACACACCTTATCATCAAAACTTCCATTACACACCTTATCATCAAAACTTCCATTACACACCTTATCATCAAAACTCCCATTACACACCTTATCACCAAAACTCCCATTACACACCTTATCACCTCCCATTACACACCTTATCACCTCCCATTACACACCTTATCACCTCCCATTACACACCTTATCATCAAAACTTCCATTACGCACCTTATCATCAAAACTTCCATTACACACCTTATCATCAAAACTTCCATTACACACCTTATCATCAAAACTTATATTACACACCTTATCATCAAAACTCCCATTACACACCTTATCATCAAAACTTCCATTACACACCTTATCACCAAAACTCCTATTACACACCTTATCACCAAAACTCCCATTACACACCTTATCATCAAAACTTCCATTACACACCTTATCATCAAAACTCCCATTACACACCTTATCACCAAAACTCCCATTACACACCTTATCATCAAAACTTCCATTACACACCTTATCATCAAAACTTCCATTACACACCTTATCATCAAAACTTCCATTACACACCTTATCATCAAAACTTCCATTACACACCTTATCATCAAAACTCCCATTACACACCTTATCATCAAAACTCCCATTACACACCTTATCATCAAAACTTCCATTACGCACCTTATCATCAAAACTTCCATTACACACCTTATCATCAAAACTTCCATTACACACCTTATCATCAAAACTCCCATTACACACCTTATCATCAAAACTCCCATTACACACCTTATCATCAAAACTTCCATTACACACCTTATCATCAAAACTTCCATTACACACCTTATCATCAAAACTTCCATTACACACCTTATCACCAAAACTCCCATTACACACCTTATCATCAAAACTTCCATTACACACCTTATCATCAAAACTCCCATTACACACCTTATCATCAAAACTTCCATTACACACCTTATCACCAAAACTCCCATTACACACCTTATCATCAAAACTTCCATTACACACCTTATCACCAAAACTCCCATTACGCACCTTATCATCAAAACTTCCATTACACACCTTATCATCAAAACTTCCATTACACACCTTATCATCAAAACTTCCATTACACACCTTATCATCAAAACTTCCATTACACACCTTATCATCAAAACTCCCATTACACACCTTATCACCAAAACTCCCATTACACACCTTATCATCAAAACTTCCATTACACACCTTATCATCAAAACTTCCATTACACACCTTATCATCAAAACTTCCATTACACACCTTATCATCAAAACTTCCATTACACACCTTATCATCAAAACTTCCATTACACACCTTATCATCAAAACTTCCATTACACACCTTATCATCAAAACTTCCATTACACACCTTATCATCAAAACTCCCATTACACACCTTATCATCAAAACTTCCATTACACACCTTATCATCAAAACTTCCATTACACACCTTATCATTAAAACTCCCATTACACACCTTATCATCAAAACTTCCATTACACACCTTATCATCAAAACTTCCATTACACACCTTGTCATCAAAACTTCCATTATACACCTTGTCATCAAAACTTCCATTACACACCTTATCATCAAAACTTCCATTACACACCTTATCATCAAAACTCCCATTACACACCTTATCATCAAAACTTCCATTACACACCTTATCATCAAAACTTCCATTACACACCTTATCATCAAAACTCCCATTACACACCTTATCATCAAAACTTCCATTACACACCTTATCATCAAAACTTCCATTGCACACCTTATCATCAAAACTTATATTACACACCTTATCATCAAAACTTCCATTACACACCTTATCATCAAAACTCCCATCACACACCTTATCATCAAAACTTCCATTACACACCTTATCATCAAAACTCTCATTACACACCTTATCATCAAAACTCTCATTACACACCTTATCATCAAAACTTCCATTACACACCTTATCATCAAAACTCCCATTACACACCTTATCATCAAAACTTCCATTACACACCTTATCATCAAAACTTCCATTACACACCTTATCATCAAAACTTCCATTACACACCTTATCATCAAAACTTCCATTACACGCCTTATCATCAAAACTTCCATTACACACCTTATCATCAAAACTTCCATTACACACCTTATCATCAAAACTTCCATTACACACCTTATCATCAAAACTTGATAAAGTTGAAAAATATTTTATTTAGAAATAAAATATAATATTTCTATAACATAAATTGAATCACTCTCTCAAACAATCGTAAACAGGTAACAAAATTAAATACAACCAAGATGGAGAACTAGAAGCAAACTTCTTGTGCTTATGTTTTACATAATAATAATAAACTTTATTTAATGTCAGTTAATAACTAATTAATGTGTTTAAGGTTAATGACAGATCACAGAACAATTCATGTTGTTACAAATACTCTACGTTCCGGTATTATATCCAAAATACTTTATCAAGGCCGAAACGTTTATCTCTCCAAGATTAAACCATAATTTACAGTTTTTAACATTTATAAACAATACTTTTAACATAATTAAAATAAAAAGTTTCATTATTGTTAATAAATAATAGCATTTGCAAGTCAAATTGCACTATTAGAAATGTCATATTTTGATCACAATTAATGTTAACTAATCACAGATACGTACGCAAACTCTTCCATACTTATTAATAACAGAGCCACATTTAAATATTAAACAACTACAACCATTATAACACACACACAACCTATATACAAAAATGTTATATTTAAGTTATATTTTTCCTACTAAAGATTCATATGCAGATGCAAAATCCTTTAATTCTGTCAATTTATTCTAAATTTAACATTTTTGTATATATTTGTTGATCTATCTAGGTATTGTATTTATTATAATGTTTGTGTTAATTAATATTTAAATGGTGCCTCTGTTATTAATAAGTATGGAAGAGTTTGAGTATGTATCTGTGTTTTGTTTACATTAATTGTGATCAAAATTTGACTTGTCTAGTGTGCAATTTGACTTGCAAATGTTAATATTTATTAAGAATAATGGAATATTTGATTTTAATTATGTAAAAGTATTGTTTATGAATGTCAAAAACTGTAAATTATGGTTTAATATTAGACTGATAAACGTTAAGCTCTGGTAAAGGATTTTCGGATAGAAAAGCGGAACGTAGAGTGTATATTTGCATTAGCATGAATTGCTCTGCGATCTGTCATTAACCTTGGACACATTAAATAATAATAATAATAATAATAGTCTTAAGGATTCCCAGTAATGTGTCCATACCACCCTTTATCTCCCTATGTTTAACCCTAAATAATTCATTTGACAATCTAACTTAAAAGTCAACTTGGGGGTTGAAAAAGTACAAAAAAATTATTTGACGCTACCAAGAATCGAACTGGGAACTTTTGCTTTGTAGGGGGTGTATAATTTCTTATATATTTCATAACTAATAATTCTACGGGCCAGAATGCTCTAGAACGAACAGTCTGTCTTGTTGAAAACCTAATTAATAAGAATACATTTCGAGGTTTTTGAGTTATGTGTAACATCTTTCCGCCGACAATCCTAAGTAGTTTTGTTCTCTACCAGACGGCGCTGCCAGAAGGTCCTGCGCAGAGAGTCAATTCATATTCGGCACATTATCTTCGTTGTATATTTATGGCTCCCACAGGCACATATATACAACGGACTTAAAACATCCGAACAATATGAAATACATAAACACCTCGAATTGTACCCCATCATACTCAAAACGAAAATTGCTGTTGACAACACCTACCTGTTAATAGCATGGGGGGCTAAAACCAGTGAGTTTCCCCTTAGTAAATAATAAATATATGCGTGGAGTTGATTAAATGTTTTAAGGTACGTTCGCAATAAAAATATTTGCACAAATATAACAAAATATTACTCAAAAAAAAAAAAACAAAACAAAAACACTTCAAGGTTTCTATCAATCAAGGTTTCTATCAAGTATTTACCCTTAAATTGCTAGTTAATCTTAAACCACAATTCCGGTTTAAAAAACTAATTTTCATTGTAATATACTTTATGAAAAGCAATGTCTGAAAGTTGTTGGCTTCAATATGTATTTCATCACATAGGCCTATTAAATGTTTTAAGAAATGTTCCTACTAAAAACATTTGCAAAAATTACAAAATTTTACTCAAAAAACAACAACTTTAAGGTTTCTATTAAGTATCTACCCCTAAATTGCTCGTTAATCGTAAACCACAATTTCGGTTTAAAACAGTCATATCATTCTAAAAATACTTTGTAAAAAGCATTTTCTTAAGTGGTTAGCTTCAATTGTATTTCATTACATAGGCCTATTAAATATTTTAAGAAATGTTCATACTAAAAACATTTGCAAAAAACAAAATTTTACTCAAAAAACAAACAAAAAAACAATTTTAGGGGTTTCATTAACTGTCTACCCATAAATTGCGATTTAATCTTAAACCACAATTCCGGTTTAAAAAAGTCTTTATCGTTCTAAAATACTTTATGAAAAGCAATTTCTGAAGTTGTTGGGTTCAACATGTATTTCATCACATAGGCCTATTAAATGTTTTAAGATATGTTACTACTAAAAACATTTGCAAAAATTACAAAATTTTACTCAAAAAACAACTTTAAGGTTTCTATTAAGTATCTACCCCTAAATTGCTAGTTAATCGTAAACCACAATTCCGGTTTAAAAAAGTCATATCATTCTAAAATACTTTGTGAAAAGCATTTTCTTAAGTGGTTGGCTTCAATTGTATTCATCACATAGGCCTATTAAATATTTTAAGATATGTTCATACTAAAAACATTTGCACAAAAAACAAAATTTTACTTAAAAAACAAACAAAAAAATAACTTTAAGGTTTCCATTAACTATCTACCCCTAAATTACTAGTTAATCTTAAACCGCAATTCCAGTTTAAAAAAGTCATTATCGTTCTAAAATACTTTATGAAAGCAATTTCTGAAGTTGTTGGCTTCAATATGTATTTCATCAGATGTTAAATATTTTAAGATACGTTCATCCTAAAAACATTTGCAAAAATAACAAAATTTTACTCAAACAACAGAAAAAACAACTTCAAGGTTTCTATCAAGTATTTACCCCTAAATTGCTAGTTAATCTTAAACCACAATTCCGGTTTAAAAAAGTCTTTATCGTTCTAAAATACTTTACGAAAAGCAATTTCTGAAGTTGTTGGGTTCAACATGTATTTCATCACATAGGCCTATTAAATGTTTTAAGATATGTTCATACTAAAAACATTTGCAAAAATAATAAAACTTTACTCAAAACACACACAAAAAAACTTTAAGGTTTCCATTACCTGTCTAACCCTTAATTGCTAGTTAATCTTAAAACACAATTCCAGTTTACAAAAATCATTCTAAAATACTTTATGCAATGTTTGAAGATGTTGGCTTCAATATGTATATCATCAGATGTTAAATATTTTAAGATATGTTCATACTAAAAACATTTGCTGAAACAATAGAAATTTCATCATACGAAAAGAACACCCCAAAGTTATAATTCCATCTCTAGAAATTAAAATGATAGAAAAGGACGTAGAGAAACGGTTCGGTGTTCCCATGTACGCGGCCTTCCTCCATGGGAACGAGCGCCTACAGCGACGTCCACGGGTAGCACAGACCGTCTGTCTCTCGTAGAAAGCGAGTGTTTACATAAACAAGATCCTCGCAGAATAGTTCGCATTAACCTAGTTGTGGTAAAATCGTAACTCAGATTTCTAGTCATTAAATACGCGTCAAATACCAAGGGAGCGGAAACATCGGTTTCAATGGAAAGGTTAGGATATGTTTTGTAGACCAGCAGGTGTCACTTGTCAATCTCGGTGCTGATGTACGCGCGCGTGTACTGTGAACCAATACTATAATCATGTCTGAACTATTTCTCTTTCACGCAAAGACTGAACTGTATTGGAAAGTATATTTCCTGGAAAGCGACAACAATTTGTAAACTACCATGTTCGTTTATTGAGTGATTATTTACATTTCACGCGTAATTGATAATGGTAAAACCTGACAATATAGAAACCCCTTAGGAACACGGAAAGCTTAATACAACTAAATGGCGAGCACAAAAATTTTAAATCTTGTTTCAGTAAGCAAAGCTTTTATAAAACAGAAATATAAACAAAAATTTTTAAAGTAAATGCCTACTTAGGTCAACAGAGAAAACTTTATTTTAGTTACTTTTTATTAAATAATTACAAATAACATAAAGTAACATAATCTATGCTTTAAAACCCCTCTTCTACCACATATCCTATAACATAAAATCAGCTGTTTTATGAATTCATATGTTTCCACTCATTTTAACCAAAATGGCACGAAATAGCTGTATTGCATACCTTGTCCCTTTTGGAAAAAGGTTTTACTCTTATAAGAAACTGAAATTAATTCATTATTAAATATAATTAATGAATTAATATTTGATAAAACTGTATTAACATCAAGAGTATATTAAGTGTAATCAAATAAAAGGTTTTAAAAATGTATCTGACCTTGAGAGGATGAACACAAAGTATTTTATTAATGATTGAATATTTGAACAAGATATGTAGGCCTGTAAGGACAGAGTGAACTAATAGAAAAAATAATAGAATTTGTTAAAGACCAACTGACAAATGAAGATGCCTCCATTTAGGTATAAGATTTTTTATATTTCCGTATGGAACAAGGAAGTTATGTTTCACTTTTAGTATTGTTTACCTCGTGGCGCTTTAGTAAAGATTACAAAAATAATAAATTTATCAACCTGGATATGATATGTTTTGTTCTTATAGTAAATGGAGGTATTTTGTTTTATCTCAAAATGTTAAATTTTTTAAGATTCTGCAGCAAGTTTTTATTATTCAATTACCTTCTATTAGTTCACACTCTCCATATATATATATATATATATATATATATATATATATATATATATATATATATATATATATAAAGAACAAAAGTCAAAATACAAATACAAGAATTATATTTGAATTTACAATTCAAGCTTTTCGTTGGCTAACAGTACCAACATCATCAGGAATATTAAACAATTAAAATTAACATATGTGCAAATTATATCAAATAAATAGTTATGCCAAATCAATTACAATGTTGTTAAAAATTTTTTATTTTTTTTATTTTATTTTTTTTTTATTTTTTTTTTTATTTTTTATTTTTTTTTATTTTGCTGCCCTAACATTACAAACACTGAATATAGTATCAAATTTAGATTTTACTTGTATTTGTTCATTTATCAACTCATTATTAGTATTATATTTATGTATTTCTAAAGCCTCATAAATATCCATTCTCAGGCCTTTGTTAATTTCTTTTACAGGTATCATATTATCTATATTATGAAATATGTGATTATTATTAATACAATGACTAGCAAAATTTGATTTATAAATTTCTGGCCTTTTATATGCATTAAAATGTTTTTTATATCTATCAATAAGTTTTTTCTTAGTCTGTCCTATATAAACTTTATTACAATAATCACATTTTAATTTATATACACCGTTTTTTTCATGCATATTAATAATATTATTATTATTCATTATATTTATTAATTTATTATTAGTATTATAAGCGAATTTTATGTTGCTACCTTTAAACAATTTTGTGATATTTTTTACTTCATTACCAAAAAATGTAAACGAAGTCCATATGACATTTTCATCATTATTTTTTAAATTAGATTATTATTTTGTTTCTTTATTTTGCGATATATATATATATATATATATATATATATATATATACATATATATATATATATATATATATATATATATATATATATATATATATTTATATATCTTGATCAAATGGATGTCACTTGATGTTAATAAAGTTTTTTCATATATTAACCCATTAATTAAATTTAAATAATTAATTTTAATAAACAATTTCTCTTTCTATTTTGCCACTTAATATTGTGATTCTGTCATATATACATATTTATATTAATTGTAATTATTGATTAAAAAGTAACTAAAATAAAATATTCCTTTTTTGACCTAAGTAGAAATTGGCTCAATTTTTTAAAATTTATATTACTTGTTTGGCTATTATGTTGTCCATTAGATTGTAACTGTTTTTTGTGCAGTGTATTGTTTTGTGTTGAGTTTGGTGGTTTTGTCTTCCTTGTCAATGGGGTGTTTATTAGTCGCTATATAATGGAGTGTTGGTGTGTTGTATATAGTTGTGTTAACATTGCTTATAGGTAATTTTTTTATAAATTTGTTTTTTGCATAAGGATTTTATGAATAATTTACAGCTATAATTCTTTAACCAATAGTGAGGGAATAATTAGCAATTATTGTTTTAAGATAGGTTTGTAATTGACACTATATTATAAGGCTGTACGCAATAAAAAATTTTAAATAATTTACTCTTAGGTGGTAGACCTACTTACAATTAATTGTGGTGATAAAAATGTGTTTTAACAACTATATTACGGTTCTGTTTGATATTGCAGAGGTTGGTCATTGATGATAGTTATATTAGATAAAGTACGATTGTGGCAGGAGTTGGGGGCGGTTCGTACATGATGCCGTCAGGCCGGGCGCAGGCGGGGAACCATTCGTTACTAAAGGAAGCACCGGGATCTCCCAGCCTAGTTACTCCTTCAACCTTACTAGATAAAGTATGATTGTGGCAGGACTTGGGGCGGTTCGTACATGATGCACTGTCAGGCCGGGTGCAGGCGGGGAACCATTCGTTACTAAAGAAAGCACCGGGATCTCTGAGCCCAGTCACTCCTTCAACCTTACTAGATAAAGTACGATTGTGGCAGGAGTTAGGGTTGGTTCGTACATGATGCCGTCAGGCCGGGCGCAGGCGGGGAACCATTCGGGACTAAAGGAAGGACCGAGATCTTTGAGCCTAGTCACTCATTCAACCTTACTAGATAAAGTACGATTGTGGCAGGAGTTAGGGGCGGTTCGGACATGATGCACTGTCAGCCCGGGTGCAGGCGGGGAACTATTCGTTACTAAAGAAAGCACCGGGATCTCTGAGCCTAGTCACTCCTTGAACCTTACTAGATAAAGTACGATTGTGGCAGGAGTTGGGGGCGGTTCGTACATGATGCACTGTCAGGCCGGGTGCAGGCGGGGAACAATTCGTTACTAAAGGAAGGACCGGGATCTTTGAGCCTAGTCACTCTCTCATCCATACTAGATAAAGTATGATTGTGGCAGGACTTGGGGCGGTTCGTACATGATGCACTGTCAGGCCGGGTGCAGGCGGGGAACCATTCTTTACTAAAGAAAGCACCGGGATCTCTGTGCCTAGTCACTCTCTCATCCCTACGTATTATTCACAAACCTTATTATTTGTACCCGAAAATAGTCTAAATTGTCTCTATGCCATAAAATGCACAAATAACATCTACGTAATGGGAAATAAGGTGGTAATTTCGTGTTACCAAGTACACTGCTGTTCTCTGGTAAATTAACTTTATTTATGTTTGCACATTAAGAATAGAAGGGCTGGGCACAGACACTTAAGACTTTCACTTTATACCGCGGATACGTTAGCGCCATCACCTCGAAACCTTACTCAAGAAACTTCTAGTAAACCCATGCAACACGTTTGGTGCCATCTTTTGTTTCCGTCACGTGCCTAACCCTTTCGTCAACACACCTGCAAAAACTCCACTATCTCTTTACATTCATACCTACTTTCTAATTATGCTGTGGACGCCACATCTACAATTGGTCATTTCTACTGTGGTGGTGAACCGTTCCAATGGTCCCCTGGCAATGGTGTGCCCAGGGGGTTTTATCATTTTGTGCGCATGTAACATAAAATATTATTACACGACTATTTATAAAAGGAGATGTTTCAATCGTCTAAAATAGATGTTTGACCACCATCGGACTGTAACCAAACATCTATTTTAAATGTTTGGGTGTATTTAAAGCTAAGGTGGATGCGAGCATTCCCTTTTGTAGGTCTTGATTGTAGAGGTAAGGGCCCAATTCGACACTCCCTCCGAACTGACCATGGGCCCATTTCGACCGTTGTTATTACGTCCCTAACAGACCGTGGACCCAATTCGACATCACCCGGGACTGGTAGTCGGCAATTTATGGCCGCCATGAGGGATGACGACAGTGCCAGCTTATAAAGTTTAACTATACCTTTTAGCGAAAATGTTAATTGCGTTCCGTCCTGAAGCACCAAAATACTTACTGTACCAGCTTTGAATGCACCTAATAATAAACATAATATTTATGGCGAAACAAGTTGCAAAATCAAATTGAAAGAAGTTTCGTAATTTAACGCAACGCGTCGCTGATTTATCAGCTGTTTTTATAGAACAGTAACCCACGTAACAAAGATTAAAAGGAAATTGAATTCCAACCGCAATAAAGAGATTAGATTAGCCTTAGGCAGTTTATCTTGTACAGCGTTAAATAAGGATGACTACATTGGCTTTGTACGTGTTATTACGCATGCGTCACCGTCTTGTACGCTAGAGACACCCAGGAGCTAAAGGGAAGATAGACATAGCAACAGAGGAGAGGGTTTCCTATACCCCTTCAAATGACAAACAAATGAGAAACCAGGGCTCAGGCTGTAACAGTTTTCCTCTATTGTGACGGTCATTACTGCCAGGTTTAGAGTAGCGACCTCGATTGTACACGCCATTACATGTCTACACTCATCGGGCATGCTATGACGTCACCGTCTTGTACGCTAGAGACAGCCTGGCGCTAAAGGGAAGATAGACATGGCAACAGAGGAGAGAGTTTTCAATACCCTTTCAAATGATAAACAACTGAGTATCCAGAGCTCTGGCTGTAACTGCTTTCCTCTATTGTGACGGACATTACGGCAAGGTTTAGAGTAGCGACCTCGGTTGTACATGCCATTACATGTCTACATTCATCAAGCATGCTATGACGTCACCGTCTTGTACGCTAGAGACAGCCTAAAGGCAAGATAGACATGGCAACAGTGGAGAGAGTTCTCAATACCGCTTCAAATGACAAACAACTGAGTGTCCAGGGCTCAGGCTGTAGCTGCTTTCCTCTATTGTGACAAACATTACTGCCAGGTTTAGAGTAGCGACCTCGATTGATAGCAGGTGCACTTCAGGGAAATGTCCCTCCTAAAACATATGCCAAGCGCCTTCTGTCCCTACCTTGAACTTGCCTATGTTTATAATGATTCTACCCTGCGTATTGCCAGGTTCAGGAATTCTATATTTAGCAGAGTATATTCGAAATATGCTGTTAGGGGTAGTTAGTAACTTCCTTTATTGATACGTCAGACGGCAAGGGTCCTTAAGGAGCACAAAGGAATGATAACTTGAAGGTTTTTTTACTAAAGCAAAAGAAGAAAAATCGAACTTCAAATAGTTATCTATATATCCCTTTTTTTAATTTTTTGAGTTGTGTAAAGTAATTAAAAGCCACAAGCTGTTACACGTTAGAGCTCCAACAAAGGCTGAGGTAGGGTTCAACGGCGGTAAATTTATACCAAACGATTTCCCGATTGTCTAAATAGTTTCAACTGCCTTTCTAAATGACTCGTTCAATCGAGCCAGTTTGGACCGACGAGCTGCAGTGGATCCCAAGTCGCGTCAACACTGGCGGAGACATCCTGACAAAGAACGGAACCACTCTCCCACAACCAAAACTGAACGTACTATATCTCCATCACGGTCTCAAGTTGAACTAGCAAAAGGAGGAGCTCCCGAGGTGTCTTGCTTCCGGACGTAGACGGGTCCACAACCTGTCAATCTTCATCGGCATCCTACCCACCCCAGATTGTCCGCTCTACAAGCAGAATGGACGCCTTACACCTATTCAAATGTTATGGCTTTGCCGAAGAGAAAAGAACTGCCACAGGACGTTCTGCTGCAAGAGGAACACTAGAACAGAGCCTCGCCTTGAAGTACAGGAAAATGGAAAGTAATGTCTATAAATTTATGAAAGAAGATACTGTTAGTGGGACAGTGAAGATTCTACTGCAGACGTCACGTGATAGGAC
The DNA here is from genome assembly GCA_036971475.1 of Prosapia bicincta. Taxonomy (NCBI): domain Eukaryota; kingdom Metazoa; phylum Arthropoda; class Insecta; order Hemiptera; family Cercopidae; genus Prosapia; species Prosapia bicincta. Next base: position 16,051,864 of record JBAIZL010000010.1, read on the forward strand.
CGCTCCAGCAACAGCTGTATCTATCAGATCTGATCCTCGAATAAGCAGAGAGCTGACATATCACTAAAACTAAGTGAAGATGGACCAAACTCGTTTTTTGACACCAAATAAAAATAGGAAACGGCAAAAAAAACAGTTACAGATTTTAGTCTGTAATATCTTATATGGACTGGTTGACTTCAATTAGAGATTTACCTAAAAATTAAACTTAAATACGTTTATCCAGGCCCGCAAAAGAGAGGGGGAAGGGGATAAATGCCCAGGGGCCCGGGTTCAGGGGGGACCCGTCCGGGTTGGTGTTTTTTTACTGTAGAAAATAATTACTCATGTGTCAAGATCCATACAAGTGATAAAAACATTATATAAATAAAGTATAAAAAGTACAATGTACAATTGCTCAAGCTTTTAATGGCAAAGTAACACTCATTAAATGAAATGTTCTATTCACACAAAATGCAAAGTCTTAGTTGCTGTAAACGATCGGCAGTTTTATTTCAAAAAAACTAAACATAGACAGGTTAGATTCAGTGGCCTAGTTGATCTTAACTCGTAAACAACAATTATTTATAATATCATGCAAAATAAAGGGTTGTTTTGGTCTATATTGGAAGTAATGAAGGGGCCCGAAATTTTACTGTTTAGGCCTGCCTATACCTGTGGAAAAAGATTAATTATTTTGTTACTTATTAATACTTGTATAAATATCAACAAATGTAAATAGGGTGTTCACGGAAGCGTGCTGATAGGATTGTCTAAGGGCTGGGACGGGTAGACCGCAATTTATGGTCCCGAGGAGGGATGACAACCGTGCCTGATGTTTTCTAGACGACGAATACATAAGTTCTACCTAAGAGTCAAGTAGCAGTTCATAAAATTTTACTTGTACTGCTCCGTATGGCACAGAATGGTGAAAAAGCTAAGCATGCGCTTTGCATAGTAAGTAACTTGTTTCCAAATATTTAAAATTCTAAGATTATAGGAAATATTGGATTAAAGAAATATTGTACGTAGGCCTCATCCCGCCACGCCTGTAAAGCATGGTAAGTCCCAGCCGGTGCTGGACGGCGTGACAAGCTGTAGTAGTACCACTATCCGCTTGCGGCTGGAAGGACTGAGAGCCAGCGACCATTCCGAGCCTCGGGGCTTAATTGCCAAATATGGTACCACGGGTCATGTACTCAGCCCACGGAGGTTCTGTCCTTCGGGTGCATGGATTATCAAATATCCATATTCTCAACATCTATTTCATTCACGAACATCTTGCTCTTCTTGTTGTCTCTCTCTCTCTCACTCTCCCTCCCTCCAATACTACATCTGTACTTAAGCCTGAAAGCTTTTTCCAAGATCTTCTTGTTGTATCTCTCTCTCTATCACTCACTCACTCCCTCTCTCTCCACTACTACCTCTGTACTTAGGCCTGGAAGCTTTCTCCAAGCTCATTCTCCAAGAATATTCCCTTTAGAATTATATTTTCGAATTTCATGATTAAGTTCTTTCAAAATTGACTGTACAAAATTAACTTTCAAACTACCACAAAATAGTTTTGTACTATAAATTGAAGAGGGAATGAAAGTTTAATGAGTACAGGTTGGAAATTAGAATGGATGTGGTCAAATTTAGAAGTAATCTAATACCACTAGAGTCCGGTGATACTGAAAGCCGTTGGAGAATCTAGCCTCAGTGGGGTTCCTCGAATGAGACTCTCTCAATCTATCGCAATGGAAAATTAAACCAATCTCACGTCACAATAATACATAACAGAAGAATAATATCACTACACCGACATGCACTTGTTACGAGTTCTCTTAAGATAAAACAAGGGAATTTACACAAAATTACGTGTGTGGTAGTGGCAAGCCTGCCGATAGAAGCACAATATACACAACATTCATTAAATAGGCCCTGTAAATGAATTTAATGGATAAATATAGCGTCATTGGGAAGTACATTAGACAATTATATTTACAGTTAACTTATTAGGAATTAATGAGCTAGGAGAAACGTAATAAATTTAGCTCAAGTCATTAACAACTAAATATATCACGTAAGAATATTTACAGTTAACGTATCAGGAAATGATAATAACTCACTGCTAATGTACAATACAGATAATAATATAATTTATAATACAATCATCTGTTTTATGAACCTATACAATAATATATAATTTAATCAAATATGTTTCTGAATATATATTATTAACATTCAAAAATTATTTAAATATAACCTCTAAATAACCTTCAAGTGAAGACTAAAACCGCTGTTTTATGTAGTCATACATTATTACAAAATTCAATCAAATATGTTGCCGAATATATAGAACCATTAATTTGAATATATTCTCTACATAACCTTCAAGTGACCTTTCAGCCTTCTAAAACGTTTGTTTTATGAAGCCATACGTCATTACATATTATAATTAAATATGTTGCTGAATATAAAGAAATATTAAAAAATAGTTTAAATATAACCTCTAAATAACCTTCAAGTGAAAACTTAAACCACTATTTATGAAACAAATTACGTATACAAATAACATAACAAATTACACAACTATTTAATTACTTAATTAAATCGAATATGTTTCGGAATATATAGAGAGATATATTTGAAAAGGATTTGAATGTAACCTCTAAATAACCTTAAAGTGAAGACTAAAAATACTGTTTATGAAACAATAAATTATTACTTAATTAAATCAAATATGTTTCTGAATACATAGGGACATGTATTTAAAACAAAATTGAATGTAACCTCTAAATAACCTTTAAATGAACACTAAAACAGTTGTTTAATAAAGCCATACATTATTACATAATTAAATCAAATGTATTCCTGAATATATAGTGACATGTATTTGAAAATAATTTTAATATAGGCTAATCTCTAAATAACCTTTAAGTGAAGACTAAAACTACTGTTTATGAAACAATACAGTATTACTTAATTAAATCAAATATGTTTTTTAATACATAGGGACATGTATTTGAAAAAAAAATTGAATGTAACTTCTAAATAACCTTTAAATGAACACTAAAACAGCTGTTTAATGAAGCCATACATTATTACATAATTAAATCAAATGTATTCCTGAATATATAGTGACATGTATTTGAAAAGATTTTAATATAACCTCTAAATAACCTTTAAGTGAAGACTAAAAGCTGTTAGCATTGACATATTAAGCTTAAGGAAAACTTAGGGATTACTCGATAAAGAATGATCAAGAGCATCGCGTATAGATGTATAGAGGAACATGTTACGAGTTCTCGTTAGAATCGTGGTGACGTCACGTTTTTAATGGGAGGGGCACGTGGCCCTCCCAAACTAATTGCTTCTAGAGAAAAATATTAACATATAAAACAGCGCTAATTTTTTTAGCAAAACAGTTTCCCGACGACCCAAGAACTGTGTAATTTTAAGTACCAAAATAGCATAAATATGATTTCTAGAGATAAAAATGTTCAAAATTTTCCCAGGGAGGTTCCACCCCTGACCCCTCTGGCCATAGTAATCGAGCCAGATGCCTTTTGCTTAGACTAAACAACTACAACTGAACAAATGACGTGGTATCGAATTTCTCAACGAATTTAGTTATCAATCGATTCTTACACGCACGCACGCGCGTTCACGTTTATCAGCTAAATTGTATGAAGTGAACAGATATTCATCAGCAAAAAGCTTTACTTTCCTTTATAATTCCGGTTATAATAAAAGGTTATTTTTGAAATGTTCACGCCTCAAAACCTTTCCGTACGGTAAACTGCTCTTTCCCTTTCTCCAAACACGTGCGGCATACGTGTGAACCGGACTTGTAGCCAGTCACTGGACCACTTACCGCTACCGTCCATCTATGATTCATGCTCTGGCCATATCGTTACAACACACGGATGAATCAACAGCAACACTGAGTTTCTTAACGTGATTCAACCTAAGAGAATATACAAGAGTAGATATCTCGTTACTAAAGCAATACCAGGACTCCCTGTTGGAAGATATTTGACCGGACTTTATATTCTGCGAAATATAATCGACCAGCCCCTCCCCCCAAAGCAATTGCTTAGAAGGAATGTTTATTGATATTATACGAGGTTTTATTATCGTCGAGACACCTCTTTTTGAATGTTTTAGGATGATTGAACAGACTTCAGCCTACCAATAATTGCTCAGATGTAAATGTTTGATACGAGTGTGGGAGATATTTACTAAAACTCATGGGTACTTCAATGGAAATATTTGAGTTTCATTTGGCAACACTTTTGCTAATTTTGCACAGGTTTGCTGCAGCAATTGAGCTTGAGAACCTTACTGGTTCATCTAAGGCAGTTTTCCTTGTTATTTCTAATATCGCCATCTTGAACCACTCTGGGAACTCACAGACTGACTGTAGAAGAACCATAGACTGTAGAAGAAGATTAGAGGCTCTTATAAATGACGGGTAGGTTCTTAATTTATAGTGGATCAGGAGGCACGTAAACATCACTGGCGATGAAGAGGCTGACCAACTAGCCAACCAGGGAACAACCCTCCCCTGGCTGAACATCTGAGTTCACTACAGTCCTCCAGGTCCCTAATCACCACCAAATAGTGGAATCACAGTCGATTAAGGGAACTCTCAGCAGGAAAACGGTGGGAAAGTCTTGTGTCGAGAGGAGACCAATTGAGCATAACTTAGCCCGAGATGTCAGCGTTGCAGCTTTCAGATTGAGGGAATTCTCAGCAGGAAAGTCTTGTGTCGAGAGGAGACCAATTGATCATAACTTAGCCCGAGCTGTTAGCATTGCAGCTTTCAGATTGAGGGAACTCTCAGCAGGAAAGTCTTGTGTCGAGAGGAGACCAATTGAGCATAACTTAGCCCGAGCTGTCAGCGTTGCAGCCTTCAGATTGAGGGAATTCTCAGCAGGAAAGTCTTGTGTCGAGAGAGACCAATTAAGTATAACTTAGCCCGAGCTGTTAGCGTTGCAGCTTTCAGATTGAGGGAACTCTCAGCAGGAAAGTCTTGTGTCGAGAGAGACCAATTAAGCATAACTTAGCCCGAGCTGTTAGCGTTGCAGCTATCAGATTGAAGGCCGGCTATGAGAACCTTGCTGTGCACCTCCAACGTATTCATGTGCTGCCGATCCCGGAGTGTCTGATGTGTGGTAGTGAAGTCATTCATGCCGAACTCCTTTAGGACCCTGGAGCTGGCCCAGGATTACTACACTCACATCTTCAAAGAAGCCCATCTCTACTTGTCAGCGCGTCGCCAAATGGTTCAACTGCCTAGGGTGGGTGTTGGCTAGCAAGTAAGTATTTTGCAACACTACGCGAATGTTAAATATCAACGAAACTTGAACAGAAATTTTTCTGTATCTGAAAAAGTAAAATTTTATCAAAACATTAAAACCGTTGTACCATAATTGACCGGATTTCTGTGTCGGACTTGACCGAATACTTGAGCCATGTTAAAACGCCCATGGATATATTCCAGTCTAAATCTTTATGTCGTCAAACGCTCCAGTTATATTTTTAGTGTTATAAAGTTAAAAAAAAAAAAATATCAGCCAGGTTTTTTGTTAATTCCAAATAATATAAAAATCGTACACTGAATTCGATCTGTTTAAAATACAGTTTTGGCGTACAACAAGTAAATTTATTATTATTAACTAATAAACCATGTAAATGGTCAATAACATAGGAAGATTTCATACTAAATTATTTTATTTCATAACATAACACCAGAGATCATTATAAAAAGATTACACTGACACATAACATTGGCTGTTGATGTAAAGACGAACAAACATAAGGCATGGGACAGTGGTTGGCAATAAGAAGGTGTGCGCGAGTACGTGACGCGAGTTGAGACCCCGCACGGGGCTTGATTCCGTCACGGATAGGCTGTTATTCTAAATATGCCACACCTTGACAGGTTGTATTGTAAATAAACAGCGATATGGAGATTGTTGTGTGTGTCATGAATGTAAAATTTGATTTTTTGATTTCTTGATGTAAAATCTGATTTGTCTCTAAGTGTACAGGTGCACTAGATACTTTCCGTAAGGTGGTAAAGCAGTTAGAAGAAACCGATACTCGCGACTTCATCTAATCCTCGTATATATGACTCGAGACACGTATAATATACCAGGGTCATGAAGGAGTACCTACTCA
>JBAIZL010000010.1:16068013-16110513 GCA_036971475.1 Prosapia bicincta
TATACTTCTTGTTTTAAAGGTCAATAATTCCCACAACACAGTCAACGTATTCAATTTTTATTATTTGTCTTAGTATTTAAAAATTTTGTTTTTTTATATGTAATTAATTATAATTATTACAATTTTTATAATTATAACTGTCTTTTAGAAATGTAAATAGGTTATCAATCACTTTAGATATTATATCCTTTGAAGGATAAAGAGAGAGTATTAATGTTGATATCGTTCGGTATTCCTCTGCTACCAAACAAAATCCTGCCGCTCTACATCCATGAGAAGCAATAGATTAGAACTAACAAGTAATACAAACAAAAGGTTTACTTAGGTCAACAAAGAACAACTTTATTTTAGTTACATTTAATTAAATAATTACAATTATAAATAAATTAACGTAACCTATACGTTGAAACAGCTGTTCTACTACATAACCTATAACGTAAAATCAGCTGTTTTATGAAATCGTGTATGATTACTTATTTTAAACCAATTTGGACGAAATAACTATATTGCACACCTTGCCCCTTTGGTGGAAAGTTTTTCTCCCATATAAAACTAAATTTAATTCATTAAATTTAACCTATACGTGAAAACAGCTGTTCTACTACATAACCCATAACATAAAATCAGCTGTCTCACGAAACAATGTGTTAGTAATTATTTTAAACCAAATGGGACGAAATAACTATATTGCATACCTTGCCCCTTTAATGAAAAGTTTATCTCTCATACAAAATTATAATAAATTCATTAAATTTAACCTATAGGTTAAAACAGCTGTTCCTCTTCATAACCTATAACATAAAATAAGCTGTTTCATGAAATCATGTGTTAGTACTTATTTTAAACCAAATGGGAGGAAATAACTATATTGCACACCTTGCCCCTTTGGTGAAAAGTTTTTCTCCCATATAAAACTAAATTTAATTCATTAAATTTAACCTATACGTGAAAACAGCTGTTCTACTACATAACCTATAACATAAAATCAGCTGTTTCATAAAATCATGTGTTGGTACTTATTTTAAACCAATTGGGACGAAATAACTATATTGCATACCTTGCTCCTTTAATGAAAAGTTTTTCTCTCATACAAAATTATAATAAATTCATTAAATTTAACCTATAGGTTAAAACAGCTGTTCCTCTTCATAACCTATAACATAAAATAAGCTGTTTCATGAAATCATGTGTTAGTACTTATTTTAAACCAAATGGGACGAAATAACTATATTGCACACCTTGCCCCTTTGGTGAAAAGTTTTTCTCCCATATAAAACTAAATTTAATTCATTAAATTTAACCTATACGTGAAAACAGCTGTTCTATTACATAACCTATAACATAAAATCAACTGTTTCATGAAATCATGCGTTGTTACTTATTTTAAACCAAATGGGACGAAATAACTATATTGCATACCTTGTCCCTTTGGTGGAAAGTTTTTCTCTCATACAAAACTATAATTAATTCATTAAACTTAACCTATACATGAAAACAGCTGTTCTACTACATAACCTATAACATAATATCAGCTGTCTTCCTTACGTTTTGGGCACGTACGTAGTTATTCTGTTCCTGGCACAGCACTAAACTAATGCCCGACTAATATTCACGTCACTATGTAAGTCCAGTACTAGAACGGCTTCTTGTCACTGGAATTTTAAAACATATTCCAAACAAAACTTCAACTTTCAAAAGAGCACACAAATGAAGTCATGAAAGTGAAGTGGTTTTGAAACAGTGAAAGCTTCGGCGATTGTTAAAATAGCTATCTATAATTACTTATACTTATGTATATATAACACTTATATGTTAAAACTTTATAGGTTATGTTTATTATATATATATTTTTTAGTTAATTTCATTTGTGTATCTTCACTGAGGATGACGACAAATTAGTCGTTGAAACGCGTATAAAATAAAATAATGTATATTTGTGAGTTGTACCATGTTTTTATTCTTTAATTATAACTTTCACTCACAAGCCAGCTCGAATATTATTTATAGCAATCTATAAGTCTGTTAACTCCGATCAATTTATTCCAATAGCTACGTATTCGGTAAGCTAGCAATTAAAATTAGAAAGGTATTCCGCAAGCAAAAGTCTAAAAGCCTTTGGGAATTCAGGAACTGACTATTTCCAGATTTATCAAGGTTGGAATCTATTCCTTTCCAGGCTCTCTAGCCAGAGATTTGATCGTGTCTACATCGAAAACTTAACGATGTTACAGTCCACGTGTCGACCTCCAAATACCTTTATAATTTTAATTTTACTGCTGTTATTAACAATCGCTTATATCCAAATCTGTATCCTTTACAGTATTAAAGTTCGGCTACTTGGAGTAAGGATTTTAAAAAATGATAGTTTGTTAACAAGCAAATAGGTAAATATGTAAAATAATAAAAAACAAGTAGGCCTAAATAAATTTCGGAAAAGTATTTATAGAAAATATTTCAAGCGATATAAACTAATTGCTGACGGACTTACGTATGGAGTAAATGCCTGGTTTAAATATTTTATATTTACCTGGTGCTGATGAGTTGTGGCTGAAGTCAGGAATTAATCTGAAACAAACAATTTTATATTATATTTTAACTAGACAAAATAGGAGTATTTCCATCGGAGAGTTTTAAGGAATATATATTTTTAACTTTTAATTTTACAATTCACAAACAATTAATATAGTCGACAGTAATTTTACCAAACAATTCTACTTTTATATAACAAACATGTGACTAAATAAGCTGACGTACGCCTTAACTATGGGTTGTCGTGTCAAGTTGTCAAAACACACAAAAACAAAACTTACAGACAATCAATAAAACGTAAAAATAAAATTTTAATTTGGTTTCTGGAACAAGGTTCCTTAATACTAAAACAAACTACAAATCACTGTATAAATATGTACATTTATTCAAACGCACGTAATGAATGGCAAAATTGTGTGTTATTTTTGTGCAATAAGTACCAATTTGCTAATGAGATGCAATAAACTTCCAAAGAAAAATTCATCAGGCACATTTTTTGTCAAGTAATACTAACTTCAGTTTCGTAAAATATTAATTATATTTCAGTTTAAAGCTCTCTCTTTCTCTCTAATTTGTCTTCCTATTTCGGCCCCCTTTCTTCCTCCCATAAATTTATGAGATTTAATTATAAAAACAGTCAACATTAAGGAGATTTTGGGGTTGGAGAGCTGCAAAATTTGACCAGTACGGAATTTGTTAGTCAGACAAATTGGGGCGGGGGGGTTGGTTGATGAGACTTGAGGTTATGCAGCGTCTGCTTCCGTGACAGTGGTTGCGGGTGAAACTATGGGAACAGGGCGCTTTGGTAAAGGATCTGAGGATGCGTCTCTGGCAATGGAGGTTGCATGGAAAGAACAATGTTTTTATCAATAACATGAAGGGTTGGGGTTAACTCTGTCGTTTTAGTAACTAGGGCATTTATTTTTTTAAACCCTCGAAGTCCTAAAATCCAAAATCAGACAACCAAGGGACGAATTTATGGAATGTTTTAAAAATAGATCTTTTAAATAGTTTGATCGAATTACATAAAAAAATAGCCTCAGTGGCGTAGCCAGAGGGGGCACGTACCCCCCCAAACCAATTACTTTAAGCAAAACGTATTAACATATAAAAAAAATTTGTTTTTTTTTTTTTTTTTTTTAACAAAACACCTTCTCTACGACCCAACAATTGAGTAATTGTAAGTGCCAAAATACCATAAAATATTATTTCTAAAGATAAAAATTCCTCCATGGAGATTCTACCCGCTTGACTCCTCGGGTCGTGTCCCTCCCTAAACTATCGTCCTGGCTACACCCCTGACTACAAAAAAATTGTAATTTATGAAGAGAAAATATTTTAAGACTGTTATAGGACTGGAAGTACTTGAGGTGACGGTGCTCAGCAGTCATTACGCTAAACGGAACTTTCGACTATAATTTGATCCCGCAGTAGGACAAGTGACTCCGGGCATGCGCCGAGCGGTGCCATGTGAACGCGCATTGTTTCGGGAGAAAGGGCTTTTCACTTTCCTTAGCAATTAGGTCCTTGTTCGAGTAAGCCATTACCATAACGAGATATTAATGTGAGACACCCAAACACGGAGCAGGAATGTCTGACTATATGGCTTCGGTCTTCGTTCGCCCGACGAGGAGTTCCATGCTTCGTTTTACGCCCCAATTTGGCGCATGTGCAATTTATTAAACTCTAAGAAGAGTTGTCCCCAAAGAGTTATTCTTTTACCCAAAACAATTTTTATTTTCTAAACAAATTTAAAACTTGCAATTGTGCTGTACATCTTGAGGATTTTCAATAAACATTTATCTTTCATAAAATACAATATAATAACCACAGAGACAATATTACAATAAAACTGTGACCACATCCCCAATACCACAAATATATATATATATATATATATATATATATATATATATATATATATATACACAAAATAAACAATAAAAACACCACCAAGCTTAAACCCTAATGTACATATCTAAGGCCAAGCAATCATCATTAGAGGCTCTAATTACAATCTAGAAACCATATTAGGCCCTACAATAAACTTTTTTTAGACTTGCAAACTAGTCAACAAATTGTAAATTTATTGTAACAAGCTTTCTAGATGGTAAGATTAAATTCCTTCTATTTGTTATATATATATATATATATATATATATATATATATATATATATATGTATGTGTGTGTGTGTGTGTGTGTGTGTGTGTGGGTGCGTGTGCGTGTGCGTGTGCGTGCGTGCGTGTGTGTGTGTGTGTGTGTGTGTGTGTGTGTGTGTGTGTGTGTATATCTTGTACAAATTTTCAATCGTACTTTTTATTCATCCACTCAAGTTCAAATACATTTTTTAAAACTTGTAATGGTGGACACTTGATGTTAATACAGTTTTTCAAATATTAATTCATTAATTAAATTTAATTAATTAATTTTAGTTTTATATGGAAAAAAAGATTTAACTAAAGGGGCAGGGTATGCAATATAGATATTTTGACCTTGGTTTAAAATGTGATGACATAATTTCATACAACAGCTGCTTTTATGTGGAAAAACAGCTGTTTTAACGCATAGGTTATGTTAGTTTATTTATATTAATTGTAAATATTTAATGAAAAGTAATTAAAATAAAATTTGTCTTTGTTAACCCAAGTAGGGATTTACTTAAAACTATTTGTTTGTATTACTTGTTATTGGAATAGGACCCTCTGACGTCATGAAATAGCCATAGATATCTATAAAAGGGTTTTATCTTGGTAACTTTACGTATTAGTTATGTTTGGTGAATTTTTATGGTACTGGAGATTGTTGTCTATATTTTTACTGATTTACTAACTTATTTGGCAAAAAGCAATAGTTATCAGCAGATCCTTTTGCACTTGGTTAGTGCATTGTTCAATGCTGCGACTCATTAAATGAATGTACCAGAAATAAAACGAATTTTTAAAACTAACCAGTTAATAAATAAAAAAAATTAATGAAAATTAAATGAAGTATTCATTTAAACTATTATTAAAACCGATAACTAAAACTATTTAGATTATCGCCTGCAAAACGGCAATACGATAACCTGCAACAACCTTGGTCAGTTGAACTTTACGTATATCTTGGTCAGTTGACGATCGCAACAAGTAAAGAAAACTTGGTCATTTGCACGTTGCTTATATACCTTGATTGGTTGACACCTCGGTAGATTGAAAATACCCTTGGTAAGCTATAATGTGCATCAAACACAAACCATAAGCAATTGGTAAGCAACTTATCTTGGTAAGCAATTATGTGTAGCGAGCAATAACTTTAGTAAGCCGTGATGAGTACCAAGCAATAATGTAAGACCACTTGTATAATTACCCGAAATGTCAGTGCGTTACAAACTGTCGCCACAAGAGAGAGCTCCAAGACCACTAAGCAACAAATGTGTTAAGTTTTAAACCAAAAAAACCTTTGCATAATCATTGCAACCACGTAAGGCAAATAAACCAATTGTTGATGCCACGCAAGTTTAACAGAGTGGTTACCTGTTATTATGTTATTCCACGAGTGTACATGTTCAGGTATACGCACGCGCAGTAACAAGCAGAAAATTAACCTATTAGAGAACACGTTCCAGATAATCTCATCGCCGCCATCTTGAAACTCGCCACATTCCATCACCAGGTGACCGTTACTATATCGAGATACGTAGCTCTATATTGGAAGTTCTCGCACCCCTTCTGGCTTGGCCTTTAAACTGTTATTTACTCGTCTGAAAGTTTGTGAATGTACTTACATCATAATGCTGGTTGTATTTGTCCTTCAATAATAGTTTCAGCTACTACAAACCCTCTAAAGTGCGTTTTAAAGGGGCAAATAAGGTTAGAAAATTCACAGATTCGTACGTGAAATAAATACGGACATGAAACAAGTAGTAGGGGTTGAAGTTTTAAATAAAAACAAAGTGTAATTATTTAGTACTGTGTAACATTTAGTAACCCATTTAAAAAAGATAATGAAAAGATTTTAAAGGTTGAAAAAAACTATCAAATTTATTTTTTTTAGGTGTAACAATTTTAATAATATATTTGAATTTCAAATTACAAAAACCAGAAAAACAAAATTAATTTAATAAATAACAAATAATAATAAATATATATTATTAGATGGAACTCGGCTATTAAGATGAATGCCCTAACGTAAATATTAATAACTATAAAACTCTCACTATTTCGTAGCTTATTAACCAGTGATGTTGTTACACTCAGTGTGAAGAAGGCGACATGGTCACCGAAACTAGTCTGGTTAGTAAACTAGTGATTAGTGAGACTTTTAGTCTAATATTATAGTAGTTACATTCCTAATAAAGTACAGTAGTCTATAAAGTGGCGTATAGGCTTGTTTAACCCCATTGGAGAGTAGGTTACCTTTCTGCTAGAGGCCCTTCCTTAATCTCTCTTACTCTACGCGTTACGCTTCCTTAATTCTACAGCTCGTCTAGAATTCCTGTGTCCTCTTCCCACAAGGGTAGTAAAGAAGGTCGATCCAGTCACTTTAACGGATCGGTGATTTTAGTGACAGCACCAGGCTTGGATCAGTGACTTTTACCAGTGACTTTAGTACCGGTTACAGGGGATACTGAGACTGCTGTCTATGTGCCAATAACAGGCAGACATACCACACTGATGAAGTGACTTCACACCTCGCTTTTTTTTATAAAGGCTCATTTTATTTTAAAATAAACTTCTACGAAATTAAGAACAAACTAACGATTGCGAAATAGAGTCTACTGTACACAATTCTGTCACTGTCGTGATGTCTGACAAAAATCGTTCACACACACACACACACACACACACACACACACACACGACGTTAATGAGTAGAGCCAGCGACAGCGACGTTTTGCCCAATCACAACAGAGACATTCCCTTCGACCCTTCAGTCAACGACACTGCACGATGATCGGCGCCGTGAGCCGAGAGTGGATCCAACGACAGCGACAAATCAACCAATGACAGCCGCAGTATAACATCAGTAACTTTTTAAACGAATTTTTTTCCCATTCACAACAGAAATAACATCCGATCGATCCAAAGTCACAGGAACTGCTATTTTCCATGTTTTGTCACTGTTACCACCAGCGACAAACGAATATCAGTGACAAGTCATAGTGACAGAATATATCGACCATCCCTATCTGGTACACACGGCTTTATGACCCTAATAAAGAATAAATCTACTTCCCGTACGTGACTGCTCATGCGATCTCACGATCCACCCTGTATCTCTACCAGGGAGGTTTTACGATCCTAGTTCGATCCCGTTTGTCACAATCCTTTTCTATCCTTCAAAACTATAATAGTCAAACAGGATAATCCACACAAAAAAAAAATTAATAATTACAAAATATCTTACACTGAGCACCAATACAAGAAAAGAAGACGTGACACTAAATCGTCGAATGTTTCTCAAACAGATTCCAACAAACCGTTAACGGCCATCCGTCAATGTCGTCTGTTGTTAGGTTGAACAAAACTACCTTGCAGCACAAGTGGCAACAATGCTGCTAACCTGCGTAGCTACTCAGGCGACAGAGCAGAACTAAATCTATGCGAGAAGTCCACTGCGCAACGTTGTGTATACAAATCTCTGCTACGAAATTATTCTAACATCTGTGAGTGCAGCATCTGTGCGGCGTCCACGACTGAAAGATGGAATCAGAGCCTGTTGGAGGCAAACGTTCCTTGACCTTCGTGGAAGCAAAAATCAGCAGAAAAATGATCATGTTGAATAGGCGAATCTGTGTATAATACAGTGCATTCTACTCGATGGTGGCTGCATCATATTCTATAACCACAGCGGGAACATTTTGAAGGTGTCAATGGTCAGAGACCAACTTGGAATGTAGGTTATTTAATCTAACAACTACATTAGATAAATAAAGCTTGGTTTTCTGATAAATTTTAATTATAAATCGAGCTTTCTCCTGTTAGGGAACCATTAAGTATTACCTAATCTAAAGTCTGAGGTACAGAAAATCTACAAGTCAAGGACAGAGTTTCCTTTGAACTTCACATAAATAACTTCTTTTTAAATGATTTCTGAAATAAGGACTTCATTAAGCGCACTTTCTCCCGTCGTGATTGCAAAACTGTACAAATATGACGTCAAATTAGCCATTAGATGTCCGTAAGATTGACGAATTGTCCCGAAGATTGCCGAAAGTCAAACTGTGGTTAATGCTAATAGTTTACTCCTTTACTTAGAGGTTACTTGGAGGTTATGTTTAACAATTTCAAACGAAAATTCTTAAACGTACAGAAACATCGTATAACCTAAAAAATAATAAGTTTATCTCAGGAAAACTAGCCTCCACATGCAAGTCCTGATTCTCTCCTCCTGGACCAAGGAAGAGTTTCTCTTTAATCCAGACCTTTCCATAAGGTAGTATTGTTGTTATACAAAATGAAAACACAAAAACGAGACCAATCTATCAACTTTACTATCACACAGTGTACGATACCCCCTCTTTTCACCCTGCTTCAGAGCAGACTCACTTTAGGTAAGCGACCATGCCAAAGGGATTCCGTAGAAGATGTGTGCACGTCTAGAAGAGCTATTTAATATTTGTAAACGCACGAAGATGAAGAAAACCGGGCCCGAATTGAAACTCGTTTTTGAAACGATGCCTCTAAATAAATAGTTGTACCTGACTCGCAAACCAACCGTTTTTATTTTAAAGAAACTGTTTTTGTTTTGAATTCTGGTGTAAAATCAACATTGCAACATTATAAAGCTAATAAAGAAACTGTTTTATGTTTTGAGTTCTGGTGTAAAATCAACATTGCAACATTATAAAGCTAATAAAGAAAATGTTTTATCTTTTGAGTTCTGGTGTAAAATCAACATTGCAACATTATAAAGCTAATAAAGAAACTGTTTTATGTTTTGAGTTCTGGAGTAAAATCAACATTGCAACATTATAAAGCTAATAAAGAAACTGTTTTATGTTTTGAGTTCTGGTGTAAAATCAACATTGCAACATTATAAAGCTAATAAAGAAACTGTTTTATGTTTTGAGTTCTGGTGTAAAATCAACATTGCAACATAATAAAGCTAATAAAGAAACTGTTTTTGTTTTGAATTCTGGTGTAAAATCAACATTGCAACATTATAAACAAGGGAATGAATGACATCTGGTACATTTTTACAGATTTATATGCTGTTTTATTATATTTATTATATAATGCATATTATTATATATTTAAATATTAATTTTTATTAATAAATAAATATTTTATATTTATATTTTTTATATATTATTATTATTATTTATTATATATTATAAAATGGCTGTGTATTTGTGGCATTTACGCATATTACAATGCAAAATGATTCCAATTGTAGAACTCGGTAAAAATTTGAGTCCTGCGGCCAGGATTGAAAATATGAGCAATTAATTTGCCCACCATGCCAAAATGGTTCGGCACCCCCGCCCCTGATGATGTGTATACAGCGAAACCACCTCTTTACACTCATCAAATCGGACTTTCCATATCGGAAATATGTGGAACTATATTCCTTACCCACCACCACAATCTTTCCTCTATACCGCGTAAATCCGTTCTAAAGAAACATACGCAGTGAGTCTGTAAAATCAACGCATAAATAAATGTCCTTGCCGCGCACCGATAGGGTAGAAAGTTGCACCGGTTCTTCCCATAACAGACGCCGAGGTCACGTTGACCTTTCACAAACAGGACTGACCTTTCATAAACAGGTGTATTGTTGCCTTGACACTGGGAGAAATTAAAACCGAAAGTCTGTGTAAATCCTGCGGAAAGAGAAACCAAACAGGACTGGGCAGTGGATTGGTTTACTGAAAGACGTCTTCGGAGCATCAGGTGAGAGCAGGGTATCTTGTCGCTAAGTGCGGATGTTTCAAGTTATAAAAGCCTTTTAGCGGGTAATGTTGGCAATACTGAATAGTGAAATTTCCCCCGTTTGGCTTTAGCTCTTTGCATGCTTGCGTGTGATAACAGTACTCACGGATCGATATTACAAAACTTTGATAACACAAGAAAACAAAATGCGTTTGGACCAAACAAAAGACACACACAAGATTCACAAATTAATCATTTATTTACTCATACGCGTGTCAATGACAAAGTCATCATCATCAGTGAGTGTTGCTACTACAAACTTCAACTTACAACAAAATAAAGCAAATAAAATATTTAAACATCAAGAAGTGTATTTTAGAAATAAATATTTTTCTACAAACATATCTATTTGGTCAATTTCAAAATAGTGAAACAAGGAATTAATTAAATATTCCTTGATAAAGATTAGTAATTCTTTTCAACACTACCTCCTTACGTCCCCCATTAAAATCACTTTTAAATACAGTTTATGAATTGGTTTTACGAGTAAATAACCATTATCAAGATCTTCTTGTAAGTTCACTCCTTGAGTTTGTGAGTAAATAAAGCTTTATCTTTAATATTTGCTACAACTCGTGATACTTGCAAGTAAAATAAAATGAACGTTCAATTCAACATTTACCACCAACTTTTTTGAGTAAATAAGTTATACATAGTTATTTATTTATACGTTGATAAAATTTATGAGTGAATTAGGACTTAACAGTATCTGAGTAAATTTAGATTATCTTTAACAATATTTGAGCGAAATAAAGGACGGTAATATTACGTTTGAGTAAATATTTTCTGTGACCTGTGAGCCTTAAGATGCACTTATAAAAGATTTCAGAACCAAATAAAACTTGAATAATCACAGTGGCTATATTACAATCAATGTAACTAACAGCGTATATAAAACAGCAAATATATAATATTATTCTATCAACACGTTTATTAACAGTTATATAGAATAAACCTTTATATATATTTTCATTATATACACATATACACACACACACACACACACACACACACACACACATATATATAGCCTATATATACATATATTTAAATACACATATATTTAAATATATATATATAGACTATTCTTGTTTTTGAAATATGTTAAATTTATTAACTATATTACAATAAAACATATCACCATATTTAATATATATATATACATATATAAATATATATAAATTGTAAATTCAATTATAATTCTTGTATTTGTATTTTGACTTAGTTCTTTATTAATTATATATATATATATATATATATATATATATATATATATATATATATATATATATATATTTAGAATATCAAATATGTCTTCCTGTTACAATTATTTTTAAGATTAAATAATATACACTAATTACAGGAATAATTTATTGAATAATACATTCAAAGCTTTTCGTTGGTTGACATTACCAACATCCTCAGGAATTACAATAGTAAGATTCATTCTTGGATGTTGGTAATGTCAACCAACGAAAAGCTTTGAGTGTATTATTCAATAAATTATTCCTGTAATTAGTGTATATATATATATATATATATATATATATATATATATATATATATACATATATAACTAGGTCAAAATACAAATACAAGAATTATAATTGAATTTACAATTTATAGCTTCGTTGGCTAACAGTACCAACATCATCAGGAATATTAGATGATATTCCATCTTAAGAATATTCCTGATGATGTTGGTACTGTTAGCCAACGAAAAGCTCTGAATTATAAATTCAATTATAATTCTTGTATTTGTATTTAGACTTAGTTCTTTATTAATACACAAGAATACATATTGCGATTTATATATATATATATATATATATATATATATATATATATATATATATACATATATATATATATATATATATATATATATATATATATATATATACAGGGTGCGGCAGCATAACTTCCTTTTTTTAAATGCCGCCATTTAGTTAGTTGATGTTATAGTGGAGCGCTAATGGTCTCGTTCAAGAGCGGGTACAGTAAAGTATTGTCCCAACACGTTTCGTTCGCCATCATGCGTTGAAATAGTGAGGAACGTGCCTTTGCCGTTGAGGCCTACTTTTCAAGCAGATGTTCGGTTATTGCAACACAGCGCGTATTTCGGAAGCGCTTTAATTTAGCCTCGTTGGATCCCGTTCTAGACTGCAATTCAATTGTTACATGGGTCACTACATTCAGACAAACTGCAAGTGCGACAAAACGAACAACTGGAGTCCCTCGGCCCGTTAGATCTCCTGAGAACATTGAAGCAGTGAGAGCGTCAATGTTGCGATCACCACGGCGTTCTGCGCGCAAACACGCATCTGCCCTTAGACTATCCGATCGTTCTGTGTGAAGAATTCTTCGTGATGATCTTCATTTTCATCCCTATAAGGTGGCGATAGTGCAGGAACTTTCAGAACGTGACTTCAATTCTCGGATGAACGCGTGTGAGCTTCTTCTTGATGTCGTTCCTGAGGGTGCTATTGTTTTTTTTAGCGATGAAGCCCATTTTCATTTGTGTGGGTCGGTTAACAAACAAAACATGCTCTAATGGGCTGACAACAACCCTCGAGAATTGCATCAAAGGCCTTTGCATTTACCCAAAGTCACAGTGTGGTGTGCAATTTCCTCCGCTGGAATTATTGGTCCCTGGTTTTTTGAGGAAAATGAGGTTACAGTGACAGTGAATTCGGACCGGTATGTAAACATGCTACAGAATTTTTTTTTCTCACGGCTAGAAGAGTTGGATTTGGAGGGACACTTGGTTCCAAGAAGACGGTGCAACAGCACACACTTCAAGAGCATCGATGGCTGTTTTAAGGGAACACTTTCCAGAGCGCCTTATCTCAATTAGAGGCGATTTGGAATGGCCGGCACGCTCTCCCGATCTGTCCCCTTGTGATTTTTTCTATGGGGTTTTTTGAAATCCCGTGTTTATGTGAACCGTCCAAGAACCCTACAAGATTTGAAGACCAACATCCAAGAAGAAATTGCCAACATAACACCTGCTACGCTAACAAGAGTCATGACAAACGCCAGAAATCGGTTTACGCAATGTATGGAGAATGAGGGACATCACCTAACAGATTTGATCTTTAAAACAATGTAAATATAAACTATAGACATGTACCTACATTATAAAAAAATAAATAAATATTTTCAGATGCATACAATAGTTTTTATTGAGTTTTCGAAAAAGGAAGTTATGCTGCTGCACCCTGTATATATATATATATACAAAACATATATATATACAGTATATACAAATAAAGCATATATATATATATATATGCATATGTATATTTTACTCGACCTTCTACTGTTGTTGGGTTCACCTCGTCAATGCTAGATGAGATTGTAGCTAGACGTCGGAACTGCGAATTTATGGACTGCAGAATGAACGGATGTACTCCAGATAATAACTAATCATCATATTTTTCCATCCGTGAAGGAATACGTATTAGCATATATATATATATATATATATATATATATATATATATATATATATATATATATATATATATATATATATATATATATACTGACCCGGCAAAAATCGTAGCACCTAAAAGTCAACGAATCGAGTGTTGACATTAGCTTAACTTAATTTAGTATTTTATTATCATAATAATAGATGAACCTATAGAAGTCGCTCGAGAAAAGTGGGACAATAAAAGTTCTTGATTCAATGTGATTTATTGAAGTGCATTCATTGAAGTGTTTATTTATTTTTTTCAATAAAAAATAATCTACAATATTTTTTTTATATAATTCGAAATGTGTTGGGAAATAATATTAGACTGTTGATTGTTGCCTAGGAACCAAAATTTGAAACGCATTCAATGAAATGTCTTTGGATAAGATAGAAAATAATATTTTATGCTATTTTTACACTTGAAAAATACATGTTGGAAAAAATTGTTATGTCGTCGGGAAGCTGTTTTGCTAAAAACCTAGCGCCGTTTTATAGTTTAATACTTTTCTGTTAAACCTAATTGGTGGGGTGGGGGTCACGTAGCCCTGTACCCCACTGCCCCCTTCCGGTTAGGACCCTGAGACTTACTAGGTCAGAAACCTTCCCAGGAATGTACTCAACAATTTCCCGAAGTTTCATGGCGATCGGATCAGTGGTTTAGTAATGCATAAGGCGCATACAAACATTCATATATAGGCTATATACATATTATAAAGGTTTAATGGTTCGTAAAACATATTACTACCGTGCTTGATAAACCTGGCGCTGCCAAGCCTTCTAGTTGTAACAGACGACTGATCACACAACAGTATCACGGAATCTACATGGGCAATTAGCACACTTGACGGAAGCAATTAGTTTTTGTCCAGGTAGACCATAAACATCTGTTTACGAGCGAATCGTGCGCTGCATAGAAAGCTCTACAGCTATGTTCAGATTTCTTTTTGTGTAAATTTAATTATTTTTTTATAAACAGTCTTAGGCTGCACTTCGTTTTATAAGCAATAAATATTCTACGACAGTTTCGCATTTACGACATCTTCAGGTAAGGTCCTAAAACCATATGAGTGGTACCTAGGGCAGAGCTCTCTGTTGGCAAAACCATAATAAAATATTGTGAATCCAGTAGAGTACAGTAAAAGCTGTTTTATACGGCACTCTGTCATCCGGAACGTTCTATTAACCGGCATATTTTCAAAACAAAAACAAATCAGTACAGTATTTTACTTTATTGTTACAAAATGTGATTCATCGGAAATACAGTTTTTGTTGAAAAACTGTCATCGCGTATGTTACAGTCAGATATCCGTGATTATTTTAAGAATCTTTGAAACATTACAAAATCAGTATTCAGTTTATAGTTGAGTGTACTGGTGCAGGTTTTATTTAACATTGTATGAACTGAAAAAGTTTTTTAGCAATGATTTTCTTTTCTTTCTTCCACTTTTTTCTTTTACATGTTGTCTGCACGAGCGTGTGATTTTATTAATACGTACGGAAATACAGTAATTTAATACAAACAAATATGGAACGAAAACTTTCAACAGTACATTCAATTTTCGTTGATAGGTGGCATAACGTTATGTACAGTACATATAGGCTATATACGAGGTGTATAAATTAAGTAATGATACTGATTTTCTAGTGTTAGATCTGGCAACACTGGAGACGCGGCGCATGCGCAGTAGGGTAATAAACATCTGATACACGTCCAGTGCGTGTTAGAAGACGCTAGAGATATTGCACTGTATAAATAAAATTAGTGGTTACAAAAGTTAAATAAGGCCAAATACAATTTTTTGCAACCACTAATTTTACTAATTGACATAACTCCGTCGTGTTTGGACTAGTTTTTCATGAAATCACACGTAGACATCAAAACTGTAATAAAAAATTAAAAAATACGCTTACTTTTATGTGATAATATTTTGGAGTGGAGTGCTTTTTACGCCTCATTAGCGCGGGCGGCCGGCCGCCGAGCGCCTGACCCAAGCTATTGTTGGGAGCTCGGGCGGTGACTTAATCTTTTACCCGCCGTCCCAAAATGGATAGACTATAAGTAGTGAATTTTTGTTATAAGAAGGGTTTTTTTAGTGCGTTTTAAAAATGGGTGACATCATTTTCGAACAACGGTGTGCTATCAGGTTTTGCTTCAGGCTTGGGCACAGTGCAACGGAAACTCTTGTTAAGCCTCAGAAAGCCTATTGAGATAGTGTTTTGTTAGTATAGGTTTTTCGGTGGTTTAAGGTATTTTCAAAAGGAAGAGAATTGATTGAAGATGAACCACGAAGCGGAAGGCATTCATCTTCAAGAACCCATGAAAATGTCGACAGAATCCGGGATCTTGTGTGTTCAGATCGTCGGTTGACTGTCTGAATGATCGGGGAGGAGTTAAATTTGACTCGCACCACCGTTCATCAGATTTTGATTAATGAATTGGAGATGAGAAAAATCTGCGCAAAAATGGTTCCAAAAAAACCTTTCGCAAGACCAAAAGGACATCGAGTTTTTGGCCAGTAAAAACATTCCCGTGGCTCCTCAGTCTCCATATTCGCCTGACTTAAGTCCATGTGATTTTTCCTCTTCCCGAAGTTGAAATTTCATCTCAAGGGAACTCATTTTGGGACAATCGAAAACATTCAAATGGCTGTAACCTACCGGCTGAAAGCTATTCCAGTATCAGAGTTCCAGCACTGCTATGAGGAGTGGAAGAACCGTCTCCAGCGCTGTGTGGCTTCAGAAGGAAGTTATTTTGAGGGTGACAATATAGAATTGTAATTTTATTTGAACAAAAAGAATTTATATAATCAGTCTCATTACTTAATTTACACACCTCGTAGGTTCGGTTCTATTATCCGGAAATGTTCGATAGCCGGCAACGCGCCGAGCTCGATGGTGGCGGATATTAGAGCTTTTACTGTAACCGTTTATAGAATGTATACATTGAAAAGCTAACAATAGTTTTGTGGTTACAGCGGATTTAATCCTGACCATTCACAAGCATATATTTCTCTTAAAAGTAGGTGCGAATTTAATAGTAATCGAACTTTCCATTTTGAAAGTTCAAGATTTATCTATCTGACGATTACGGTCATAAACTCTCATAAATAAATACGAACTTCCGACTTAGGGTTACTGGACTTTAGTTCTAACCACGCCTAGACCTCTCCAACCAATCTACTAAAAGCCACTTAATGGAAAACATAGGGGGAGGAAAGATAACACGCAGCTGTATATCAGGAGTGATGTGTTAGGTGGAACAGGAAATGCTTCCAATAGATTGTCCTCAGACGGACATTATTTACGTGTAACTTCATAATAAAAGGAAATATCTGTCTATTAAGAACATTTAACGCTCATCAAACGTGCTACAGCTAAAATAAATAAAAACTATTAACAGTAAAACAAAGCAATAAAGCTTCTAAAAAAGTAAGAAGCTCTTAAGGTCGAAATTTAAATTTTCCCATCGTACACAAAGAAATATTGATTCTAATAGACGGCTTTGAACCTTTCGAAGTGTGTTACGTGAAAGTGAAGAAGGAGAAAAAAAGAGAAGAGAAAATAGAATAGTGTTCACAGGGAGGATTAGGTTCATAACGTCTCTCATTCTTGTCAAAAGGTCAAAAGAGCACTTATTAATTCCGTCTGTAGGGAACACAGTCTAACATGTGAAACCTCTAGACCCCCCCCCCCCACCGAATCCAACCTTAAATTCGTCACTCCAGCAAAGGAGACACGTCAGGCACAAGACGGAGGGGGGGACCTTGATACCACGAACCGTGATACCAGTATGCAAGAGTCTTACGACTTTGTATAAGGCCTGGACTGGTCACCGGCCCACCACTGGGACGAGACGAACTCCAAACAGGGTTAGCGCTTCGACCAGTAGAACCTTCCAGGGTTCCGTACCTCAATACTCCTCTGATTAGTTCAGTCCAGGTAGTGCAGTCGGACCTTTATGCACTCCTGGTTACCCTTACCTAAGCATCCTAGGCGGGCGTAACCCATCCCGTTGGACCAAGAGAGCCGCCCTTTATTACAGCAGTTATCTCTTGGACACTACACAGCTAGTCCTAAAGCGCCCATTGCTAAACCTTATTTTAAAAAATGCGATCTTGACCAAACGAAATAAGCTAACGAACATTCAAATCTACGTTTCCATTATTTTATTTTATGGGGGACTTCGTCGCCAAGAGTAGTGAAGCTCGTTTGAGGTATACAACATTCAAATTTTAAACTTCATAATATAATCGCATTTTAAGCCGTTTATTTATTAGAATATTATTCCTTCATGTAGGATAAAGATTTGTAATAACAATTAGTGTAAATATAAATAAAAAAATAAATATGCTACGACACAACTATAAAAACTTTATTATCAGGCGCGTTTCAATGACATTATGTCATCATCTTCAGTGATGCTACACAATATAAACTTAAATGAAAAAAATAACACAACCTATAAACCAGATCTCTTACTTTTGTTAAAACTTTATAGTTTGTTTATTTTTTTTCAATTAAGGTTATATTGTGTAGCATCACTGAAGATGATGACACATTTTCATTGAAACGCGTACGATAATGAAGTTTTTATAATTGTGAGTCGTAGCATATATATTCCTGTATTTATAACTTTCACTCACAAGCCAGCTCGAATATTGTTTATAGTGTAAATATGTTTATAAAACTTATATTATAAAATTTAAATCAATGAAACTCCTCGATTGTAAAATTGGTGGGGCCCCAAATTACCTCCACAGGCCAGTGCCGAAATTGCCCTTATGTAAATCCGGCGATTGCGTTGCAACATTTATTAAGAACTATAAAGGAATCGTTAACTATATCTTAGCAGGAAAACTAAATTGAATTTTAAATCGCCTTATAAAAGTTTAAAATTAATACGATATTTGGTTCATTACAGGCCAATGTACAATAACGTTTTCAGGTGATTAAAAATACACCCTATAGAGAGATAATTCCTAAAAGATACACACAACGTCTGAGCACATAAATCCGCCCCGAAGGAAAGCTACTCTGCAGGCCACAAAGTGTAGAACCATGAGGTGGGAAACTGTTGACTATTGTGGCAAGAATAATACGCTGTTGCAGCTCGTAAATGCAAATTCAATGACGGGCCGTAAAATTCAGCCAATAAAGTTTTATTTGCTAACGAAACGGGAGGTGACCTATTAAACACTTCTACGCAATCTGCTCTCACTGTGCACATTTTAAATTGCATTTGGTATCTAATGTTATGTTCTTAGCTAAGTGCAAGGGGGGGGGGGTTCGTGCTCAGACCAGGAGCGGATCTAGAAAAATATTTTGGGGTGAACTGGTGTGAGGGGAGGAAAAAGGTTTTCCCCGTCCGGAAAATATTTAGCAGATATGGTAGATAGTATAAAAACTAAAGAAGAATAAGGGTCTTCTATCTGAGGCCTGCTGTGTGACATTACACACGCATTATTTAGCCCCATTTACCATATATTTACAATGTAAACCAACTATTTATTATATTGTGGGTCGACGTATTTATTAATTACAGTATGGCATTATAGTGATTAATATGGGTTTGTAAACATATTCTACTAATTATTAAGTAGATTTAAATCGAGGACGAAAGCAGACATTTTATTTATCGGGGGGGGGGTATTTTAGTTTACATTATAGTGTTATTTTATAGTTTAAAATGTTCCACTTTTTCATAGCTTTTCTAAAGCCCCCCCCCCTTAAATCCGCTAATGGCTCAGGCCATTGAGTTATAAAATTAACTTGAGTGTGGTAGTCGAAAGTTTTGTCAAACAAAATGTTTGAACAGCTATAAAAGTAAAAACAAATTAGTTTGAGAGGCTGTAATTTATAGCGCTGCTTAGCGGTCTGTACACAGAAAGTATTGGACTCGTTTTACTTGAAACTGTCTATGGCCGCTGGAAAAAGAACTTCGGCCGATGAATGTTCCCATATATTGTACGTAATAAGATTAGAGATTCTTTTGTATTTCCTTTTAATCCTTTTCTCGAATTGGTATTCCAATCTCTTTCCCCTCTCTCTCACCTCCCCTACTCGTCCTCTCTTCTTGTCTCTACATCGAAACCCTCTTCCCTAGTTACCAACCCCAGAATTCAAACCCATCCCTCACCTTCCCAGATTAAAACCGTTACGATCATAAAGCCCCATTTACCAAACCATCATATAAAAAATTAATTTCCACAACTTCCTCCGATACATTTCCACCAACCATCCCCTGATACATAACCCTTCCCATAGATACTAACACCCGGATTCAAAATCCTTCCTCTAGGTATTAAACTCTCATACCCTTCTACGAACTACCAACCTCCCCATTAAACAAAACCCTTTATTTAGCCACCAACTCCAAGTTCCAAAACCCTTCTCCCGGTTACCAACCTCCTAGCTAAAACCCCTTCCTCTAGATATTAAGCTCCCATACAAAACCATTCCACTAACTACCAACCTCCACTAAAATAAAACCATTTATTTAGCCACCAACTCCAATGTCCAAAACCCTTCTCTCGACTACCAACCTCCTAGATGAAAGCCACTCCTCTAGATATTAAGCTCCCATACAAAACCCTACCACTAACTACCAACCTCCACTAAAATAAAACCCTTTATTTAGCCACCAACTCCAAGATCCAAAACCCTTCTCACGGCTACCAACCTCCTAGATAAAACCCCTTCCTCTAATTAATAAGCTCCCATACAAAACCCTACCACTAACTACCAACCTCAACTAAAATAAAACCCTTTATTCAGCCACCAACTCCAAGGTCCAAAACCCTTCTCCCGGCTACCAACCTCCTAGATAAAACCCCTTCCTCTAATTAATAAGCTCCCATACAAAACCCTACCACTAACTACCAACCTCCACTAAAATAAAACCCTTTATTTAGCCACCAACTCCAAGATCCAAAACCCTTCTCACGGCTACCAACCTCCTAGATAAAACCCCTTCCTCTAATTAATAAGCTCCCATACAAAACCCTACCACTAACTACCAACCTCCACTAAAATAAAACCCTTTATTTAGCCACCAACTCCAAGATCCAAAACCCTTCTCCCGGCTACCAACCTCCTAGATAAAACCCCTTCCTCTAATTAATAAGCTCCCATACAAAACCCTACCACTAACTACCAACCTCAACTAAAATAAAACCCTTTATTCAGCCACCAACTCCAAGGTCCAAAACCCTTCTCCCGGCTACCAACCTCCTAGATAAAACCCCTTCCTCTAGATATTAAGCTCCCATACAAAAGCCTACCACTAACTACCAACCTCCACTAAAATAAAACCCTTTATTTAGCCACCAACTCCAAGGTCCAAAACCCTTCTCCCGGCTACCAACCTCCTAGATAAAACCCCTTCCTCTAGATATTAAGCTCAAATACAAAAAACCCTTCCACTAACTACCAACCTCCCTTGAAACAAAACCCTTTCTCTAGCCACCAACCCCCAGGTGGTCTCAGCTAGCAACCTCTCTAGATACAAAATCCTTTCTCTAGCCACCAACCCCCAGGTGACCTCAGCTAGCAGCCTCTCTAGATACAAAACCCTTACTCTAGTCACCAACCCTCAGGTGGTCTCAACTAGCAGCCTCTCTAGATACAAAATCCTTGTTTTAGCTACCCAAATTTTTCCTTTCCTACCCTCCCCCCATTCAAAACCATTCCTTCACTTATCAATCTCTTTAGGTACAAAACCCTTCCCAAATCTACCAATCAGTCAGATACAACCCCCCCCCCCCCAGTTACCAACCCTCCTTTTACAAAACCCTTACTCAAGTTATAAACCCCCCAGATACAAAACCCTACCTTTACCCGGATACAAAACCCTCTGTAAAGGAATTTCTGCCTGAACAAACTAATGCACTTGAAAACATGTTTTTAAACATTTTCTACTTTAGGATAGGAAAATAATTTTTCGTACGACTGTAGACAAAATAAAAGACTGTATATTGGTGTTTGTCGAGTGGGACTGTCAGCACGAAGGAGGAGCTTCCGCGATGCAATGACGTAGGAGCCCACACGAAGAGCGTGACACTGTTAACAAGTGGCACGTAAACGTCTTATATGCACCGAGAGAAGCTTTGTGCTCACTCTGCCTAATTACTTTAGTATGTTGCACTGGATGTGTCAGAAATATTAGATCTAGGCTAATGGAAAGTAAAACTAAACCAACTCAAGGCAGGAAGCTCATATCTTTATGCACACAATGTCTCGTATCTTACTACACTTTCTTCTGTGAATCAGGAATTGTACTCTACAACACTTTATTTTGAACAAGTAATAAAAATTATTTTAGTCAATACTTACACAGACCAACAAAGAAAAATTTTATTTTAGTTACTTTGTATTAAATAATTACAATTAATATAGTAACATAACCTATGCGTTAAAACAGCTATTTTTACCACACAACCAAAAACATAAAAGCTGTTATATGTATAATATACATAAATTATGATTTAACAGCTCTTTATATGTAGTTTGTTAGATTTAACAGTTGATTATAGGTAGTTTGTTACTTTTAATAGATGTTTATAAGTAATTTTTTAGATTTAACAGCCGTTTATTGGTAGTTTGTTAGTTTTGATAGCTGTTTATAAATATTATGTTATGTCTAACAGCTGTTTATATGTAGTTTGTTAGGTTTAACAGATAATTTTGTTAGATTTAACATCTATTTATATGTATTTGTTTTTAGATTTAACAACTGTTTATAGGTGATTTGTTAGATTTAACAGCTGTCTATAAGTAGTTTGTTATTTTTAACAGTTGTTTACAAGTAGATTGTTAGATTTAATACCTGTTTAGAAGTAGTTTGTCAGATTTAACAGATGTTTATAGTACTTTGTTAGGTTTTTTCAGTTGTTATTGTTGAGTAATGTAATTTCTGATTTACAGCTATAGGCAGAGAGAGGTCTTAAAATCATCAACTTACAATTAATAATTACACAGAAAAAATTACAATACCGAAGGGTTGAACGAAGTTTTGTTCAAATTTGTTCTGTTTATAAAATTATTTTTAAAAAAATTAGTGCTGAATAGTGTTTACAATATAAACACTATTGTATAATTTCCATTAAGTATAAACCTAATTTCCATTAAGTATAAACCTAATTTCCATTAAATATAAACCTAATTTCCATTAAGTATAAACCTAATTTCCATTAAGTATAAACCTAATTTCCATTAAGTATAAACCTAATTTCCATTAAGTATAAACCTAATTTCCATTAAATATAAACCTAATTTCCATTAAATATAAACCTAATTTCCATTAAATATAAACCTAATTTCCATTAAATATAAACCTAATTTCCATTAAGTATAAACCTAATTTCCATTAAGTATAAACCTAATTTCCATTAAGTATAAACCTAATTTCCATTAAGTATAAACCTAATTTCCATTAAATATAAACCTAATTTCCATTAAGTATAAACCTAATTTCCATTAAGTATAAACCTAATTTCCATTAAGTATAAACCTAATTTCCATTAAATATAAACCTAATTTTCATTAAATATAAACCTAATTTCCATTAAGTATAAACCTAATTTCCATTAAGTATAAACCTAATTTCCATTAAGTATAAACCTAATTTCCATTAAATATAAACCTAATTTCCATTAAATATAAACCTAATTTCCATTAAGTATAAACCTAATTTCCATTAAGTATAAACCTAATTTCCATTAAATATAAACCTAATTTCCATTAAGTATAAACCTAATTTCCATTAAGTATAAACCTAATTTCCATTAAGTATAAACCTAATTTCCATTAAGTATAAACCTAATTTCCATTAAATATAAACCTAATTTCCATTAAATATAAACCTAATTTCCATTAAGTATAAACCTAATTCCCATTAAGTATAAACCTAATTTCCATTAAATATAAACCTAATTTCCATTAAGTATAAACCTAATTTTACCAACACATTTCGAAAGACAAAATCACCTAATGTAAGTAAAATAAAACAATCACACTTACACACAAGTTTAGCAGAAAGCGTTCGTCAAGTGTTCAAACAATGGTAAATCTACATCTACGATAACGAAACAATTTAAAAGGCAGTGCAAGAAATGCACGAACACAACTGTCACGCAAGCGAGCACAATACAACAGTAAGAACAGACAAAGTATGGTAAGTAACTAAAAGGCGTTATGGCCGGTTAAACGTGTTTTATTTTTAAAGTTCCACTTATATTTATAGCCGAGGGCCATAAGGAATGCTTCCGAAAGGCAAGCGGACCATTGACGTAGCCTACACAAGGTCACCCCTCTAAGGCAGGGCTTTCCAAGTCGTTACATTGTCAAATCTAGTTGTGTAGCCAGTTATTTCTACAAGTGACTCATGTTGTTTTCTATAGTTCAAGGGGTCATTGCGGATGTTTCGAAATTAGTTCGCGATCGTATCAATAATTTCTATTAAAAATCCCGTAAATTGGTCTTTGTAATGAAATATCGGAAAGTAGACTACTATTATCCTAGTGTAAGGGACGTACAAATACACGCGCGCGCGCACACACACACACACACATCTTGGGGTTACTCTAGACAGGAAACTAAAGTTTTCAAGTCACAGTTAAATCCTGCGAGCGGGCAAGATCGTCGTGTGGAAATCTGTGCAGACTGATGCCTAATATTGGTGGGATCAAAGGAGTGTAAGAGGAGACTGATATCTTCGGTGGTGCATTTACAACTCCTATTGCACTCATGTGGGCTCCTGCAATGGAAAACGCACGGCTAAAGAAGAAAATAGTTTCAGTACAAAGAGGTAGCGCGCTACGAAACGGTATCTGATAGTGCGCTGCTAGTACTTGCCAGAACCCGGCGAATATATCTATTGGCTAAAGAGAGACAAGATATATACGGGCAACTAAGCGGTATTAAAGGCACGCAGAACGAAGAAGAAAGTAAACGTGCAAAGAAAATAGCTAAGCAATCTGCTAGAGGACGCCTATTGGAGCGCTGGCAATCGAAGTGGAATGGGTTCAGCACTGGCAGATGGACATACTGCTTAACTCCCTGTCTAAAAGCATGGATGGAAAGAGGGCATGGAGAGCTGTCACTGGACAGACTGTAGTCACAACAAATTTTCCAACAATTTCCCTCCCTTTATTTATTAACAGTTCCTGAAGTTATCAGTTATTAGCTGTCGGTTCCGGCCACGTAACTGTCACTGCGCTCACCTGAAGAATCTGACGCGCGCAAACCAGTCCAGCGTGCTGACGTCACAACAGGTGACTTGAGATGAATCAACACATAAGCTGCTGCGGTGAGGTGACTCATCTCGCTCCAGGGTCTGGCTTGAATGCCCGCCATTAAAGTGAATGATCCCTAACCTAATCGTTATACAACACTGGCGTGATGGGAGAGAAAGGTTATATTTATTATACACTTAATATTTAATATCTTGAAGGCATGATTTTATTATCGATTATTTAGAATTTATACATAGCTTAGTTTATTATCGATTAGTTAGAATTTATACATAGCTTAGTCTATTATCGATTAGTTAGAATTTATACATAACTTAGTTTATTATCGATTAGTTAAAATTTATACATAACTTAGTTTATTATCGATTAGTTAGAATTTATACATAGCTTAGTTTATTATCGATTAGTTAGAATTTATACATAACTTAGTTTATTATCGATTATTTAGAATTTATACATAACTTAGTTTATTATCGATTAGTTAGAATTTATACATAACTTAGTTTATTATCGATTATTTAGAATTTATACATAGCTTAGTTTATTATCGATTAGTTAGAATTTATACATAGCTTAGTTTATTATCGATTAGTTAGAATTTATACATAGCTTAGTTTATTATCGATTAGTTAGAATTTATACATAGCTTAGTTAATTATTGATTATTTAGAATTTATACATAGCTTAGTTAATTATCGATTAGTTAGAATTTATACATAGCTTAGTTTATTATCGATTATTTAGAATTTATACATAGCTTAGTTTATTGTTGATTATTTAGAATTTATACATAACTTAGTTTATTGTCTATTAGTTAGAATTTATACATAACTTAGTTTATTGTTGATTATTTAGAATTTATACATAACTTAGTTTATTGTCTATTAGTTAGAATTTATACATAACTTAGTTTATTGTTGATTATTTAGAATTTATACATAACTTAGTTTATTGTTGATTATTTAGAATTTATACATAGCTTAGTTTATTAGCAAAGATCGTAATTTAATAATAACGAACAACAGTGACGAACAATATTTATTTATAGAATAGTTTATGACTATCCGAACTTTAAATTTTATGAATTTGTTAAAAGTTACTGAGACAGAACGTTGTGCCAATCACAGACACTGATAAAGATCGTCACATAGCGATCGAAAACGTTCTGTCTCAGTGAGTTTTAACAAATTTACCAAAATTTAAAGTTCGAATAGTGATAAACTATTGTTTAAGTGATTAATAAGATTCAACGAATGTAATCTACAAAATTCAAGAATTTATTTATAGTTTAAAATTTGTGTATACTCACTGATGACGACTTTGTTACTGAAACGCGTTGAGAGAATAAGTTATTTACTGCGGACTCTATGCCGTTATACTCGGGATTTACTTACATCAATGCCTATGTTTTGCTCTTCTATATCTATAGTTTCGAATCATTTTATTCTTCAAAAAAGAAATTTGTTAAAATATGTTTTGAAAAATTATTGATGTTTAAAATAACTAAATGTTTGAAATGGGTTTAATTTCCGTACCTTCTACTGGACGAAACAATTCCCCGGAAGGGCGTTGGTTGCTATAGTATGAGACAGCTTTGTTGGAAATATCGTTTTCTAGAGACGGAAGCAAGTTGTGCCATGAGTGCTGTTAACAATTCCCCCGAAGGGCGTTGGTTGCTATAGTATGAGACAGCTTTGTTGGAAATATCGTTTTCTAGAGACGGAAGCAAGTTGTGCCATGAGTGCTGTTAATAACGTGGACAATATGTTAGACTATATAGAAGGCTTATATAGAATGTTAGGCTATAGGTAGAGGTTACTTTGGCCTGGAAAAGATAAGGAAGGCCAATCTCCACTCTTTTATGTAGTCCAGGTTGTTAACCATAAAGTGTGCTCTACTGGGGACCTTAAGAGAGAAGTTATAGGATGAGCCCTGAGCGTAAGGACAAAGTGGCACAGCTGATTCTCATCAGATTGGACGGCTTAGAGGATCAGATCCGGAATCAGCAAAAAATACAGGATAGGCCTTTGCACAAAAAATTGAGAGGTAATGCTTCCTTTCATTTGTTCGACAAAAGAAAGTGCCTCACTGTAAAACGCTCAGAGAATGTCCTTTACTCCCAGTTCTCCAAATGTCACGTGGGCCACTGCTAATGTCAAGGTCAGGGGTCAGGCTACATCTACTCTTCTGTATCTACCCGTTACACAGGTGAACACGGTTCATTTCTGAAAGGTAGTTATCCTAAATTGGCATTAACGTTTTACGAAGATGACGGTCATAGAAACCGACTGTTCAGATCACTCAGTCCATGGTAGGCCCAGTTGCAAGCATACTGGGGTTATGGTTAAAATCCTTTTTTTTGTTCTGAGTAGAAACGTAGATCTGTATGAAACAAGTTAAGTAAAAATGTATCACGAGTTGTAGAGGGTTTGTCTATGATTGTGGGGCAATCAGCCAGTGAGAATGGTAGGATAGGGTTATTTATAATCAATAGGATTAGAGGATGAACATTAGGGCCCTGTTGCTGGTAAGCACCGCTCTTCAACCCGGTTTAGAGCAGGCCAATTAAAATATGCAATCCATAAATTTGAAAAGTTGAAAAAACTACACTTTTCAATAATCTCACTGCCCGAAGATCATTATACCCTTCTTATTAATTCCAACTGCTCTTTTTTCAGCTCTTTATTAGCTTGGAATAGAGTAGGTGTGCAAGAAGACGTTAAGTAGAGTCACTTCGTAAAACATCGCTTCGATCAGGTGGCTTGGAGGAGTAGCGAATCGGGACGACGCATGCTCATAAGTCTCTATGTCCAACGCACATACAACTCAATGATTTTTCCCAAAGTGTTTCTAATATAGTATTGAAGATGCAACACGATGGTTTTAGAGTAAATTAACGGAAATAGACCTTGTTTGTACTCCATAAAAAGGAAGGCGAACATATTCAGTGACAAGGACATGGTAATTTTTTAAGAAATATTTGCCTCAATGAATAAAAAATGAAATTATTGTTTCCCAATATTCAAGGATCTTTTGCGTTTATTTGTGGAAATAAATCACAGATTTTTCACACGTGGTTTTGATACTTACCCCCATATCGTATTCCAGGAAGTTTTATATCCTATCTTGACCTTAACTATATAAAAATCCTTTCCTATTTTACTTAGGAATTAGTAACCACACCGGCATCGCCTTAATACTACAACAAAGTCGATAAACATTTAAAAGTTCCATAAACAATTAACGGTTTGTAAAAAAAATCGCAAAAAATCGGATCCGACCCGAAAGGTCAGTCTTTTCAAAGCTTTTATTGTTTGTAAAAATAGGATATGAATAGTCGTTGTGCACAAACAAGAACAGATTGATAAAGCTTAATCTGTGACCCGTCTCAGAGATAACACGCGACGCTGCTACTTTCCCGTGAAGAGATGTCGATAACCAATACTTGGAAGTAGGAGCTACTTACTGTAAGCTCTACAATGTTAAGGCACTTGAAGCTGTTTTTTTTTATAAGGGACTTTTTTGTTATAATTTTATTTAAAAATTGTGGCAGCAGGTGGACTCGGTACCAGGGTTCCGTCTCCACAGCGCTTAGCGGGCTACCTGGCATAATCTGTCTGTTTTGACAGCCGAATTGGAATTCACAAATGCAACGAACCGTGGTAATAGCGTGTGCTTAACTGAGCATAGTAGATGATCAGCACTGGAATGACGCAAACTTTGCATACATTTCATTGCAGACATGATACGCCTCGAAATCTAAAGTAATGAAATGTAATTAAGCTTATGGGGGGGGGGAGGTAAGAATGGCGTTTGTGTATGTCCATAGGAGACCCACCACTTCCACCCCTAAATTGTACTAGCGCAGAGCATTAGGACCGGCTGTATTTCCGCTCCATTAGCCCATCTGTTTTAAGTGAAATGGTTAATAAATGTAGATTCTACTCATAATTACAAGAAAAATGATACAAAACAACTCGAGGTTTATTTTAGCGTAACTTAATAAAACATAACCTAAATCTTATTACAAACTACTAAAGTAAACAATAAAACACAGTAAAGCATGTGTCGTTTGGTATCATTTTTGAGCCCGCATTAAAAGAGAAGATATTAACCCTCGTCACTTCTGCATCACTGAGTAGACCCTTTGATAACTTATGGTTTCGGCGCTGGGGAGACTCCACGGACCCCAACCCCACTCTAACAGAATATAAATTTTGTTATTATTTGGATTGACCACTAATTGATAAAATGTCATTTCAACCAAACGCTCGCCTTTCTAACCTAGCATTTAAATTACAAAAAGATTTTTCAAGGAATTTTCATGAATTGTAAGCTACACTTTTCTCGTGTAAACTCACGCTACAACAAGGGCGGCTCCAGAATAGACTTTCGGGGGGAGGGCGCAGTGGCAGAAAAAACATGTGGTGGTTTTTGGCGGAAAACTTTGAAAAATAAAGGCCTGAAGCGCTGTCCTTGTACTTAAAATTTACAGGAAATTTGGCATTTTTTCCATCAAAACAGGCATTTTACTCGAACTTATATAGATACCAAAATTATTATTTTGTACATAATACAAAATATTGTTTAACTTTGAACAAACGACTCGGTCTGTTTAAATAAATAAACCCAGG
Source organism: Prosapia bicincta (assembly GCA_036971475.1). Taxonomy (NCBI): domain Eukaryota; kingdom Metazoa; phylum Arthropoda; class Insecta; order Hemiptera; family Cercopidae; genus Prosapia; species Prosapia bicincta. The sequence continues at coordinate 16,097,822 of JBAIZL010000010.1, forward strand.
ACGGCTCCAGGATGGGCTTTCGAGGGGGGCATAATGGCAAGAAAACATGGGGCGGTTTGGAGCGGAAACGTTCAAAAATAAAGGCGTGGAAATGAATTTTAAGCTATTCTCGTACTTAAAAATTACAAAAAATTTGTCATTCTTTCCATCAAAACATGCATTTTACCTGAACTTACACAGATACCAAAATTTTGATTTTGTACACACACAAAACATTGTTTAACTTTGATCAAACGGCTCGGTCTGCGAGGACGCGGAGTCGTAGTATACAGATTGTTAGTACAGCCAAGCAGGTACGGAGCTAGTCCGGGACTTGTAACATGCCAATGTTTATGCTGGGTGGAGTTACCAATGTTATCATAAAAATGTCTACACCCAGCAATATATAAATGTAAAAACAATGATTTAAAACAAAATTCAAATGAAAAATACAGTTTTATAAGTAAACCTATCCCGGTTTGTGTTAATTTAAATCTGGTTCCGAACATAAAAAATATGTTTCTATAAAAAAGTACCCAAATTCTCGAGTGGCAACTGCCCCTCACCTGGAGTCGTCCTTGCGCTACAAGGTTCGTTACTACTTTCCCAAAATCAGAGATTACCGTTTCCATGACAACGGATAGTTGTGTGCCAGCGCACTGTCCTAAGTGGCAACGTTGTGACCAAACAATATCGCATCCTACTGACTTACAAATGCCATTATCCGTACCGTATTATACAGAATGGACTGCATAAAGGCTGTACACAAGATACAAACAGTTGTTACAGGGATCACCAGATAGTGCTGAGCGTTGTCGATGAATAACTGTTATAGCCTACTTCAATTAAACGGCGAGGTTAAGGGTGTCTAGTTTCTCTTTCATCTCAGAACAAACCAGAAAATCAAGTTATAATATTACAGAATTATACAGTCTGTAAATAATAAAACCTACTCGTGGAATGAATCTACACAATGTGTCTTTTTTTAATAGTGCAAATGTTTGATTTTTGTAAGAGTAGTTTTATCGATTTAAATTAAAACTAATCCAGCATTGTAAAAGTGAATGCAAATCTAAGATTCACTGATCGTCAAATGCTCAAATTTATTTAGTAACAGGAACTGTATTTAAACTTACTTTTCTAGTTATTTCCTCCTTTTTAAGGCGATAAGAAAAAAAGAATTGTTTATAGAGGTAGGATTATTGTAGGGGTATAAAACCCCCAACGTAAAATACAAAGAGGATATCACGGCACGATGTCTGCAGCGTAGCTACCTGAGTTATGCATAAGTCACACCCCCCCTAAACCCTAATTTAGTTTTTCTTTATATTTTTAAGGCTAATTACCGTCCACGAAGGATAGAGAAGGATTAAGGTAGGGACATAAAATAGCCTGTAGAGGATACAGGATGGATCTGGCGCATACACAGGCGTGGCAGGGCCGTCTACTTGAAGTAAACCTCGTGAATACCACAAGAGTTCCGTTACACTCCCTTGCACTAAGGATGAGGGAAAGTAGGCCGAGGAAAGGATACCCTGGTGTTGGGAATAGAAAGATGGTGCCAGAGCGCATACACAGGCGTGGCAGGGCCGTCCACTTGAAGTAAACCTCGTGAATACCACAAGAGTTCCGTTACACTCCCTTGCACTAAGGATAAGGGAAAGTAGGCCGAGGAAAGGATACCCTGGTGTTGGGAATAGAAAGATGGTGCCAGGGCGCATACACAGGCGTGGCAGGGCCGTCTACTTGAAGTAAACCTCGTGAATACCACAAGAGTTCCGTTACACTCCCTTGCACTAAGGATAAGGGAAAGTAGGCCGAGAAAAGGATACCCTGGTATTGGGAATAGAAAGATGGTGCCAGGGCGCACACACAGGCGTGGCAGGGCCGTCCACTTGAAGTAAACCTCGTGAATACCACAAGAGTTCCGTTACACTCCCTTGCACTAAGGATAAGGGAAAGTAGGCCAAGGAAAGGATACCCTGGTGTTGGGAATAGAAAGATGGTGCCAGGGCGCATACACAGGCGAGGCCGGGCCGTCTACTTGAAGTAAACCTCGTGAATACCACAAGAGTTCCGTTACACTCCCTTGCACTAAGGATAAGGGAAAGTAGGCCGAGGAAAGGATACCCTGGTATTGGGAATAGAAAGATGGTGCCAGGGCGCACACACAGGCGTGGCAGGGCCGTCTACTTGAAGTAAACCTCGTGAATACCACAAGAGTTCCGTTACACTCCCTTGCACTAAGGATGAGGGAAAGTAGGCCGAGGAAAGGATACCCTGGTGTTGGGAATAGAAAGATGGTGCCAGAGCGCACACACAGGCGTGGCAGGGCCGTCTACTTGAAGTAAACCTCGTGAATACCACATGAGTTCCGTTACACTCCCTTGCACTAAGGATGAGGGAAAATAGGCCGAGGAAAGGATACCCTGGTATTGGGAATAGAAAGATGGTGCCAGGGCGCATACACAGGCGAGGCAGGGCCGTCTACTTGAAGTAAACCTCGTGAATACCACAAGAGTTCCGTTACACTCCCTTGCACTAAGGATAAGGGAAAGTAGGCCGAGGAAAGGATACCCTGGTATTGGGAATAGAAAGATGATGCCAGGGCGCACACACAGGAGTGGCAGGGCCGTCTACTTGAAGTAAACCTCGTAAATATCCCAAGAGTTCCGTTACACTCCCTTGCACTAAGGATAAGGGAAAGTAGGCCGAGGAAAGGATACCCTGGTATTGGGAATAGAAAGATGGTGCCAGGGCACATACACAGGCGTGGCAGGGCCGTCTACTTGAAGTAAACCTCGTGAATACCACAAGAGTTCCGTTACACTCCCTTGCACTAAGGATAAGGGAAAGTAGGCCGAGGAAAGGATACCCTGGTATTGGGAATAGAAAGATGGTGCCAGGGCGCATAACATAGGTAGGCATAATGCCCACAGGAAGGGGAAGAGAGGAATCCTTTCCGAAAGATAGGAAAGTATTGTCAACATTTAGGCCATAGAAGAGACAGAACCTTCTCCATAGGATTTAGAAGGTGATCATGCATCCCGTGCACACGGCCGTGTATTTGACCTACTCTCTTGCGGGGCAAGAAGAAATATCTACCCGTTACACCCTCTTGTAGAAGAAGAATAAGGAAGTGGGATAGAATTAGGCAGGGCTAAGGAAATGGTATAATGATCCTCTCATGATAGGAATAGGGCGGTGTCGCTTAACATTACAGTCTCTTACATTAAAATCGAAAATATTGGTACCCAAAAGATCTTAGCAGAGTTACTTAACCGACAGGTACATTAAAATCGAAAATATTACTACTCAAAAAATCTTGACAGAGTTGTTTACCCGACAGGTACATTAAAATCGAAAATATTACTACTCAAAAAATCTTGGCAGAGTTGTTTACCCGACAGGTACATTAAAATCGAAAATATTACTACTCAAAAAATCTTGGCAGAGTTGTTTACCCGACAGGTAGATTAAAATCGAAAATATTAGTACCCAAAAGATCTTGGCAGAGTTGTTTACCCGACAGGTGCATTAAAATCGAAAATATTAGTACCCAAAAGTTCTTGACAGAGTTGCTTAACCGACAGGTAGATTAAAATCGAAAATATTAGTACCCAAAAGATCTTGGCAGAGTTGTTTACCCGACAGGTAGATTAAAATCGAAAATATTAGTACCCAAAAGATCTTGGCAGAGTTGTTTACCCGACAGGTAGATTAAAATCGAAAATATTAGTACCCAAAAAATCTTGGCAGAGTTGTTTACCCGACAGGTAGATTAAAATCGAAAATATTAGTACCCTAAAGATCTTGGCAGAGTTGTTTACCCGACAGGTAGATTAAAATCGAAAATATTAGTACCCAATAAATCTTGGCAGAGTTGCTTACAAAACAGGTACATTAACATAAAATATTAGTATCAAAAAGAACTTTGCAGTCACTTACTTGGCAGGTACATTAAAATCGAAAATATTAGTACCCAAAGGATCTTAATGACCTATATGCCTCTAAGCATTTCCTTGGAAATATTGAGCTTAATATTGGGCATAATATTAGTGATTATTGTTAAAGCTACACTCGTAGTGGGTTATACCAACAAGCAGTGATTCTCGTACGACCTTCCTTGGTTAACGTAGGAAATCTGTTGCCAAAAGTACAACAAAGGCTCTATCAGAACCGTAACGTCATTCTCTGCCCATCTCCCACGATGATTTACACATGATTCGGATCGTCAAATCAAGTACGCAGCCTACATATCGACACTGGGAACTTGCCATCAGTGTTGACCACGTCCGAGCATGGCCGAAGGACCAGCGGAACCGATTTACAATAATGCAGGCATTGGTCACGGCATTCGTACCGGTAGTAGTTTTTAGGTTTCTCGAAGAACGACGCATATCGATAACTGTGACGTTCTCAAGGACCAAAACTTCCTCTGATTAGTTCAGGAACTGATGACGCTTTTAAACATTCCCCTATTCTTCGTCTACAACTTCTAAGTGAATATTGGGCCCATTACAAATTTATATCCTCGTAATAAAATAACTCCCCAGACGGAAAGGGTTTATATAGGGGGGGGGGGAGCAGGTAGTCACGGATGCAAGGTTCAACCACACTCTAACAGAGTATAGTTTTATTATTATTTATTGTAGAATAGTTAATGTGATGTCATTTCAACTTAGCGTTCGCCTTATTTTAAAACCCAGCATTAAAATTATAGATTTTTTTTTCTAATGCGATACCACTTCAACCTAGCGATCGCCTTAGTTTATAACCCAGCATTAAAATTATAGATTTTTTTCTAATCCAATGCCACTTCGACCTAGAATTTCGCCCTAGTCTATAACCCAGCATTAAAATTATAGATTTTTTTTCTAATGCGATACCACTTCAACCTAGCGATCGCCTTACTTTATAACCCGGCATTAAAATTATAGATTTGTTTCTAATCCAATGCCACTTCAACCTAGAATTTCGCCCTAGTCTATAACCCAGCATTAAAATTATAGATTTTTTTCTAATCCAATGCCACTTCAACCTAGAATTTCGCCTCAGTCTACAACCCAGCATTAAAATTATAAAGAGATTTTTCAAGAGGGTTACATGAATGTTTACAGGAATTTTTCGTCGCAAGGCTCATCACTACTAAATCAGATATTAGTTTCCGTGATAGGAATGTTGTGTGTCTCACTGCACTGCTACTGACCAGTTTCGACAGCGCCACACTGATAAGTGACAGCACTACAATCATTAGGGTGATTACACACACACATTATCGACATTGACTCTCCGGCTGTTTCAACACACCAGTAGAAAAACGTAAGCTACTTATACAATTTGAAATAATGTACAAAAGGGAAACTCAAAAAAGAACGACAAAATACGAATAGATCAAAGTTGCCGGTGAAGTGGAGCGTTTATAGTACCGTATGCGCTCAAATAAACAGTACTGAAACCGAATCAGCTGTAGTTGCCTTCTCTCAGATGTAGCCATTCTTGCTCGTTTTATAGGAGACCTCGGGAGATTTTGTTGTGCTCAAAACCTGCCTTTTCGTTCACAATGGTTCCAGCAAGATGTCGCAACCACCACTGCCTTAAACAACATGCTTTCCTACATGGAACTTTTGGCAACTACTTCATCTCCCTTAGAACAAACTTTCCTTACCCAGCCTACTCCCCTGATCCTGCACCACCTGACGCCTACGTCTGGGGAATGATAAAGAGGAAGATTTTCCATGATGACCCACCAACCACCATCGTCCAAATACATGAAAATATAACCATGTATATAACGAGCATGAAACAACCCCTCTTAGCCAAAATGATGCAAAACCTTTAAGAACTGTGAGAGTGTTGTCTCAAATTGAACGGAGGCCATATAGAACCGATTTAGCTTCTATTTACTTGTATGCGTTTGTAAAACTATGTAAATAAAATAAAATATTACAATTGTTTCAGTACTGTTTATTTTGGCGCATACGGTATATTTAGCTAGTATTTAAATAAAGTTTAAAAAATAAAATTAGTTCATCAAGGCCACGACGAAGGACTTGAGCGAGTTACCTTTGTTTGGACTTCACACGCTGACTCGCCACTTCCGCGTTGACGCCACAATACTAGCTAATAGCAACATGCAAAGTTACAAACAAAAACAGCGTTGGCTCGGAGACATTGCCCTCGCCGAGTCCACTAATTGGCTTAGTGTTTAGTTGGACGCTGTAACGGCATTTTAAACCGGTTAAAAGGAGTACGTTGCCAAGTCTTCAATATTCGCCTAAATTAGAATACAGTATTTCAGTTTGACAGTTGGCTGGCCTGGCGAAGGCGATAATGGGAGATAAGTGTTGTTTTTAAAGACTGAGGGAATTATTTTGTTTATCTTTGACGCTTATGTTTTTTTATATTTTTTATTTGCGAAATTAGTTGCATGAAACGTAGTGTTTTTGAAACATATTTACAAAAGGATATTCTCGAATCAAATCTCTTATATAATTTTGCTTTAGTTTGACTTTAACGGTAAACTTTACAATCGTCATTTAGGTGCAAACCAAATAAAGTCGACAATACTCAACACTAATTAGAGGAATCTCGATTTTTTCGTTTTTACATTCTTAACTTAAAAATACATTTTAAAGAAAGACAATTGAAATTTTTTTAAAAATGTAAAAAAAGTTAATTTCTACTTTAGGTTAATTCTTGTTTAGGTCAACAAAGAAAACTGTTATTTTAGTTATTTTTTATTAAATTTTACAATTGATATAAGTAAAATAGCATAACCTATGCGTTAAAACAACACAATCTATAACAAGAAATCAGTTATTTTATGAAATCATATGTTATCAATGTTTTAAACCAAACGGGACGAAATAACTATATTGCATACCATGTCCGCCTTGTATAACGATTTTCTCCCATATAAAACTGAACCGGGAGCGTAACAGTAGATAAGTCCCTCGACCTACTACAAAGAGTAAATCTACAGTCGAATCACTGTGAAAAATCAGGATGTTGGATGCGCAGTGCCAAGAGGCGCTAGTACGCATGCGCATTAGGGCGACAGCTCTGAGCGACACTTCAGTTGGTCGTGAAAGCAGCCGGTGGTGGATCTATACGTACCTTTCAAAAAACATTTGCTGGTGTTATGTTTTGATTTAGGTTTTATGTTATCTTTTATGTTTTATAGCACACGTGTTTTTAGTTTCTTTAGGAAATGGTGCAACCTGGTAGTACCCGGGTTTTTCCTTGACGTCCATAAATGATTCAACTCAGCCGAATGTATGTAGTCAGGCTAGTAGCGTTTCTATTTAGAACTTTCTTTCCTCCTCCCCTCGCACGGGGCCAAACCCCACCCCTCACCCCCCACACGCTTGCGATTTTTGTCAGTGATTCAACTGTACTTCAAATATACTGCCCTTCACACGTGAAAACATGACTTTCACCAGAGGTTTACGTGCCTACTCTAATGCTATATTCACAATATGTTCCTCACCCTTTATAACAGAAAAACGGCTGCTTTTAAAATCGAAACAAATTGTCCACGCCTGAATCTAAGACCAAGGTACTTGGGCGCTTGTGTGTTTACCCATCTAAATATAGGCCGTCCACTCCAGAGCGCGCGTTGTAAGTCACACTGAGAGATTAAAGACGCCTCGGAATCGTTGTACCAGCTATTAGGCGTCAGATAACGCTTGAAGCGATCCAGATTCGGGCAATTAAGCAAGTTCGAAGTGTCAAGCGGGGCAATAATGTTGATTAATATCAGTGCTAGAGTCTAGTGCTGGGTACTACATTACGGGTTCAATGGAGTGTAGTACTACGATGGCTGCACTCAATGGAGACCACGTGGAGGACCGTCATAGTAAACGTTCTAAATGCGTTGACGGAAGCGTGCTAATAGGATTGTCCAAGGGTTGGGACGGATAGGCCGCGATTTATGACCCCGATGAGGGGTGACGACAGTGCCTGATGTTTTATAGATGACGAATACACAATTTCAACCTAAGAGTCAAGTGCAAGCTTATAATATTTGACCTATATATGTCAAATTTTATAAACTGGTACTTGGCTCTTAGTAGGAATTGTGTATTCGTCGTCTAGAAAACATCAGACACTGTTGTCATCCCTTAACGAGGCCATAAAGAGCGGCCTATCCGTCCCAACCCTTAGAGAATTCTATTATCACGCTTCTGTGGATGCCCTAATTACATTTGTTGTTATTCATACTATACATTAAAAATTGTTAATAAGTAACAAAATAATGAGTCAACGCTATGAGTTATTGGAAATCGAATGGTCGATGTTTTTGAAGACCTGCGAGAACTTCCACCTTCTCCTCGTCTTATCGCCAAAGGCCTGCGATAAGTGATAAGCCCAAAAGTGATAGCTTGTAAAATGTTACCTAAATACGTTCCGTCTGCGCCTGTACACCGTTGCTAAACCAGCTTGTGCCATATCCTCGAATTGTATTTGTCTCAAAATAATAAATACCGCTACATTAATGTAATTATTTTAGGCATACTTACAAAATTGTCCCTTTTTTGGACATCTAGTATCACAAACTTTTGCTTTAATAAACAAGTGTGATAATAATCTCATATATAGTGTTATATCAATTTATTTCATCTCTGAACGTCTACTATTGCATCTTCCTTGTACACACGTGTCACAGCCAATTGTGACTAAGTATAGAGAACAGATGACTGCACTGTTTCGGCAGTGTAGGCTTACCGAGGAGGCACACCGCCCGAGATTCCGATCTCGAAAAGCGGGGAAACGAAGTAGGAAATTTTGGTGCAAATCCTCTAATATGAAAAGCAACTTTCTCTTAAGGCTAAACGAAAACGAATATGCCACGATAATTTATATTTATTGCATAGGTTTACAGTTACTGATGATGCCATCACGATTCCGAAACATGTAAGACGATATCAAAACTTTGTTGAGAGAATGTCTGTGTTAGTATGGCCTTTTATGAAGGTCAACTGTATATAGATATCACGAGACAAGGTCAAAATAGGATGCAGTACCTCCTCTATGCCTATCATAGAATTTTCTGATTATTATCCATTATTACGTTAAATGTTGTCAAGTGATAACAAAATGGAATGCCAGATTCAATAAGCCTTTGAAATATTCCTAAGACACTAGTGGCGAGTATGAAAACAACAGAGAAAGATTTCTCTAAAAAATTCAAATTATATACGATTCAATTTGGAGCTTGGGTGTAGCAGTATGTTCCCAAAGAGTGGCCAAAACGCTGTCGATGTCTAAAACACCCAATACTTGAAAAGATAAACAAGATAGATCAGATAAGATAGAAGAGAACCTAAACCAAAGACTGCTAAAGCCCCAGCAGTGCCCGCAAAGGAATTACCGCAAGTCCTGGAGTGTCACCATGGTCGCGAATACCATATTATTTAAAAGTAAACTATCAGGAAGCAAGAACTTAACTGTTTCCTTCAACACCTCAGATCACCAGACATGTGACGTGTTAATGCCATTTCCGGTACGAGTGGCACATTTCACGACAAAAAGCCTGCATTTCACATCTGCTTGAAATTAGCCCCAATACCGCACAAAGTGTGTCGGACAGTTTCCCGGAACTTCGTTTAATGTCCACCATTGCGGTCGTTAATTTCTGTAGTTTCGAAATAATTTGCAATCTGTATGAAGTGAGTCAAGGTCGATTGACTATGTCGATCGATGCTATCTCCTGGATAAAGCTCGTCTGGAATTGCTAATCCGCTCAGACAGCCTGTTCTAGTCAATACACGTCCAACAACGGCGATAAAGACAGGTATTGATACATTTACAAACTACAAAAAATTGTACAGATTATCGACAGATGTTAAATAATTAACAGAGATAAATATTGCTATAGCTTGTCAGTCTTTGTCCCGCACGTCTGCACATTGTATTACTTGACAGATGGGCTAATAGATATAAGACCGGGGAAACACTTCTATTTAACACCAGTAGACAGCAGATCCACTTCAGATAAGCGTCCTTCCCATACAAACCTCTTAACAGTACCAGAGGAGCATAGTACTTCTTTAGGTGACTTCGAAGTTGGGCCATCATCTAAGGCATTCCTCAAATTCTTGTCACGTACTTGTCACGATAATCCTCTCCTCCACTAACCTGCCCTGGATAATGTTCTCCTTTCATGAATGTGTCGTTTTTTACGGTTCGCTTTTACTGTCAGTAGAATCTCTTTCTTCACCCATCACAAAATCTCCACACCAGCGTCCAAAGAACTCAAGAGACATCTACGACAGCAGACCTACTGCGAGTTGAAATTACATTTTGAATTTATGGAGAACCCGTGTTAAGCTAAAGCCCTATTGTTCTATTTTACCCTTATAACAAAAACAAAAATCAGGTTATTATTGTCACACAAATTTATAAAACTGCAGAATCTCATGTAGCCTATAGTTGTAAAAACAAAACAAAAATTAAATATAACAATAAAGCAATTGTTTGAACTTGAAACATAAAAATTATAATTGATTTAAAAAATTTTATTAAATTTCTTCATATGACGCAAAAAAGCGGTGACACGGTCCATGGCCATAGTATCAACCCTCAACACCATCTTTAAACTTCCTCTAGCACAACGTTAACGAACATCAATTAAGTTCGTTGGCCATCCCTTTCAAACAATATATGTGCTTCCGATTTAGGCAGGTTTGGGTTACAACGACCTTGGAACAGACGATTTTCCATTATCCCTCTTTTTCGTTATTTGAATTTGTCGCCAAACACTTTCACCTAAATATCTACGTATACACTGATCCTCGAAGACTTCAATTCCTACTTGACAAACAAGAACTGTCGTCGCGTGACACCAACCATAGCCGCAATATGCCTACCCTTTAACACGAGTGAGAATAAACGCCTCATCTGACACTAAACCTACCTATACTTCACTACATCTCCCACACATCCCCAACAAGCAAAATATCAGTGCTTATCTGCCTCTCAGCTCAACACACAAATATTTAGCGCCTAATTATAACCAACCGCATAAACTAATTTCATTTAAAAATTCTCTTGCTTACATAAATTTCATACAGGTTTTTACATGTTCTACAAAATAGAAGGTCTTTATGTCGCAATATGGAGAATAGAAACTGCAATGATGTAGGTCTAGGACTAGTACTGCCTTGGGAATATCTTCGCCGCTGATTGCAAAGTGTGTCGACGTTATTGAGGCGGCCGTGACAATTATTGTGTACAGCAGGTGCGGAGATTGTCTTAATTACATTATTGTCGAGTGTCCTTGACAAGGACACAGTCAATGAACTCATTTTAAAATAACGGACATATCCTACTAAGCTGTAGAATGAAACGAGCACCGTTACCATGGCAACAGACACAAGTAGGTGTATTTACTGAATTTATCGGCAGTGATAGGAGATATCTAATTGCCAATTTAACAGGAAAGTTTCTTAGCTTGGATATTGTACGCCACAGCATCGATACGACAAAATCATGAAGTCTTCAAATGGAAAAATATCCAATTTGGTGGTAATACGATTTCGCTTCTATACATTCCCTTTGATTCAGACAGGGGGAATACTACTTCAGGAAGGGATCTTGTCTGCTTCAGCTGCAATATACCCCATTCCATCACCCTTCTACATCACTACAGCAACAGCTTTCAACAACTACACTACGTATATAGTGCGGACCACGTAACCGTGCAATTGGCCTTGAGAGATCGCAATAGGCGAGACGGGAGTGTATAGACTACTTCAGGAAGGGATCTTGTCTGCTTGAGCTGCAATCCACCCCATTCCATCACTACAGCAACAGCTTTCAACAACTACACTACGTATATAGTGCGGACCACGTAACCGTGCAATTGGCCTTGAGAGATCGCAATAGGCGAGACGGGAGTGTATAGACTACTTCAGGAAGGGATCTTGTCTGCTTGAGCTGCAATCCACCCCATTCCATCACTACAGCAACAACTTTCAACAACTACACTACGTATATAGTGCGGACCACGTAACCGTGCAATTGGCCTTGAGAGATCGCAATAGGCGAGACGGGAGTGTATAGACTACTTCAGGAAGGGATCTTGTCTGCTTGAGCTGCAATCCACCCCATTCCCAGTACCAGTGAACTTGCCTTACACCAATTACTTACTAGCCTTCTACATCACTACCGCTACAGATTTCTACAACTACTATAAGTGTATAGTGCGGACCACGTAACCGTGCACTTGACCTTGAGAGATCGCAGTAGGCGAGACGGGAGGCAGGGTTAGCCTAAATACTTTTCTACAAACCTGATAAGGATTGCTGAAACACAAACTTGCATGAGAAGGTCGATATTACATAAATTCGGTGATAAATTAGTTGCGTATGAAATAACAATCTTGAAATATGTGTAGCCATATCGAATTCAGAAGCGGTTGATGCATAGAAATTCTGATTATGTTACATGTTTTCAGAAATGGTAGATATCTCGTGCGATCTCTCAATGCCAAGTTCACGGTTACGTGGTCGACACTGTACTAGTTGCTTTGTAAGGGAGCGGTTCATATCGTCCTCTTCCATTAGTCACTGCCGGATATCTATTGCCCGTAAGGAGTTTATATCGGGTGGTTCATCAGTAGCTGGTTTGTATTCTAAAATTGTCTCTGGTTTCTAGCTAAGTACCACTAAAATCTGTGTTACAAATGTAAATATGAAATAACCTGA
>JBAIZL010000010.1:16115513-16273013 GCA_036971475.1 Prosapia bicincta
AAAGAAAACGAAAGTAATCTACAACATAATGCAAGCAACGAAAAAAATGTATAAATAGTAACAAATAAGAATAACAGTCCAACACCATACATAGAATGGAAAATGGAAAATTGCAAGAAAATTAGCTTTCTATTTTACTACTTAATATTGTTATTTTGACATGTGTATAGAAATATTTATATTAATTCTAATTATAAAATAAAAAAGGAACTCAAATAAGGTTTTTCGTTTGTTATTTGAAGTAGGAATTGACTTTTTAAAATATTCTGTATATTACTTGGTATTCGGTTATATGAATCCAACATTCCTTCTATTATCCGGATTTTCTTCTATCCCGGATCATCGATAAACTTAAACCCCAAATATTTCGATCTAAGATCTAAATTTATAAAAGATGTCCTAACTGACTGATTCTTAATCAAAGTATAATACAGGGATACAGGGAGAACTTCGAGGCGTGCTATTAGAGATCTGGCAAAATGTTTATTTTATCACAGAACAGCTGTAGCTATTAACTCATGTCAGTGATCAGCTGTTTTAAATTCGCCATCGAATAGAACAGCTGTAGCCTTCACATCATGTAAGCGATCAGCTGTTTCAAGTTCGGTAAATAAATGAGGTTATGTAAACATCTAGCGTAGTTGTATAAGTGAGAACTATTACATGGCAATGGGAAAAGGTTAAATGTTAATGGTGGATTTATAACTCACGCCATAATCACTATTGTGGGTGAAGGGGCCTTTCTTTTTCTATCATAGTCTTACATAATGCATAATACAGTACAAAATAGTACTCATGTTCGTCGTGTCAGAGTGTATATAGAAAAAATCTGGGATGGATTTGCTGCTTTTTGTAAATTGTATCAGTAAAAATGTTTAAATCGTAATTATTCAAGTCAGCGACTACCGCTCTGATAGGTGAATTTTTTCCTTATCAATTTGACCATGCTGAACACGATTCTGAAAATATTTTCAACGGCAAACATAAAATAAACTATCCTAACCTGATCTGACCTAACATAACCTAGGTTCTTGAACTTCATAGTCCATTACTTTCAATGAATCTTATTAATCACTTAAACAATAGTTTATGACTATCCGAACTTTAAATTTAGTAAATGTGTTAAAACTTACTGAGACAAAACGTTTTCGACCGCTATGTGCCGATCTTCATCAGTGTCTTCTGCTTGTAGTTGTTAGGTCAAGCGGTGACGGTTTTAAAGGTAGGTTTTCGATACTAGTATAGCTACAGTAGTATAGTACTATGGTACAAAATAGAAAAAAACACTAATAATAACACTACAGACAGGGAAAACAGATACATCACATTACCATTCATAAACAAAACAACAAACAAAATAGCCAGCAAATTTCAAAAAATAGGATACAAAATAGCATACGAAACTAATAACAAGTTACAATACAAAATACAACCACAAAGATAAACTACAAGCACCAGGCGTATACAAACTGAACTGCGACGAATGTAACAAATTCTACATTGGACAAACAGGTCGCAGCTTTAAACAAAGAGTCGAGGAACACAAACAGAACACAAATACATAAACATTTACCATAACCTAGATCAACAAAAAAGGACTGCATCTCAACACACTAGAACAATATGAAATTTACAGACACACAAAAACACAAAGTACAAACATATTAAACGAACAAACACAATACAAATCACACATACTCTTTGATACTATCGAAAACCTACCTTTAAAACTGTCACCGCTTGACCCAACATCTCCTAGCAGAAGACGCTGATGAAGATCGGCACACAGCGATCGAAAACGTTCTGTCTCAGTAAGTTTTAACCAATTTACTAAATTTAAAGTTTGGATGGTTATAAACTATTGTGTAAGTGAATAACCTAGGTGTTCCCATAGTGGTAAAGTTCACTACAGTCACTCTAAAATCGAATTGACCTTGGCCGAAACCTCCCACCCATACTTTTCCGGCCTATCTTTGGCAATGAAACTACCTGGTATGACAGCAACCTAACTTTATACTTTATTTTTTCAAACGCATTGCAAAGTAAATGGAATAAGGCATTACTTGCTACCGTCCCCGAGACTCTATAAGAACTGAGCGCCCTAACACATATGCTCAACGATGCTTGCATACAATTTGACCTAGAATGCAGTCTTCATACATTTGGCAGAGCCTTAATTCAATTTCTTATTTTATACCTCTTATTACATATAAAATATTATAAAAAATATACAATTATTATATATATATATATATATATATATATATATATATATATATATATAATTAATAAATTAAAAATATTTCAAAAACAAGAATACTTTTAATGAATATATTTATTAAAAGTATTCTTGTTTTTTTTAATATTTTTAATTTATTAACTATATTACAAGAAAACATATCACCATAATTAATATATATATATATATATATATATATATATATATATATATATATACATATATATATATATATATATATATATATATATATATATACATATATATATATATATATATATATATATACATATATATATATATATATATATATATATATATATATAATATTATATATTTATAGACTATTACATAGGCTAGTATTTTATATTTCTTATATATATATATATATATATATATATATAATATTATTATTATTATATAACAATATTATTATTAAAACAACTGAGTTATTCAAATACAAGAATTATTTAAGAGTTTATTTTAATAATTCTTGTATTTGAATACCTCAGTAGGTTTGATTATTATACAAGAAAACATATTTTGTATTCATATAAATATAAATATAAATATATCCCAAAAAATTTTAAAAAAATTGGAATAGTGATTTCACCCTTCCACGGTACATCTGAAACATTACTAATTCGAAGTTTTGGCTTTATTTTTTTGACACAGAAACTCGCAAAATGGCTCGAATTGTAATGAAACTTGCTGTTGACTCTTCAAAAATTACAAATTTTGAATAAAAACTACTACAATTTCTCACTGGTTTGGACAGTTAGTTGTATCGTTTCAAGGATCACGGGATATCCGACGGAATTATAAAATGGATTATGGGCTCCTTAGGAAACCGAGTAGGTACTGGATGGCATCCTGGATGGGGTGTAAATAAGTGGGATGGTCTCGGAGGGCTGTTATCCTCTCTGCTGTGGAGCCTCTTCGTGGACGGCCTACTAAGGACGATCAGTGGAGTGGGCGTTAAGATAATATATGAGGACGACATAGCTATCAATGCCAGAGGGCGATTAGAAGAGGTCCTCAAAGACCTGCTTCAAGAGGCACTCAAGGTAACAGAAACATGTTGTAAGGGAAAAGCACTATACATTCAAGGACAGAAATCTGTGACACTCATCTTCACTAGGCGATATAAAACTAAATCGCTGGAGATGATGGAAATCGGTAATACCAAAATAAGCTACGTGGAGAGCGCTGGATATCTGCGAGTTATACTGGATAGGAAGCTACTCTGGCGTTAAAAATGAGAACTGTGTAAATGTTTAGTGCAATATTTTCTGTTTTGTGAGTTTAACAGTGTCTGTAAGTGTTGGTTTTGTCCGTTTGAGTAAATCTGAGACTTACTATCGCAAAGAAATAAGATTTAGTGCGAGTTCTATAATTCCATAAAGTGTGTGCGCACCGTGTGAAACAAGTTGCGGCAAACCTCGGAAATAGCATTTTATTTTACATGTATAGTGTTATTTTATAGTTTAAATATTTTCACCTTATCATATTTTTGTGAAGGGAAGCTTGAGCTCATACCATTATATACATATATATCTATATATATATATATATATATATATATATATATATATATATATATATATATATATATATATATATATATATATTGTAACATTTTGAAGTAGTATACATATAAAAGGCACTTACCAAAATAAGATAAATATATATTAATAAATTCAGTATGTAAAAATTACTAAAATATACTAGGAACGAATTGTAAACATAACCTAATTTCACTTGTGTAGAAAATGCACACGGCCACATTTTAGATCTAATCACAAAATTTTATATAAAAGAAAAAAAAACACACAAATCACTATTTAAAAGAAAATGTATTAGAAATAATTGATAGGTAACAATTTAAATAGAACTATGTAAAAATACACTTAAAACTTTCACACGGCAAGCTAGTGAAATGTGCTGTAGTAAACACGATGCATAACGGATTTGTGGAGTTGTACAAGAGGAGGGAGAGATAAAAAAAGAGGATATTTTTGAAAGAATATGGAATGAAGAGGTAACTGAGGAACAAAGACAGGAGATGAGTGATTTAATAGAAAAGTATAAAGAAGTATTTTCAGACCAGCCCGGTTTATGCACTGCATATAAACATAAGATTAGAGATTATAAGATTAAAGTTAGGGAAGATGTACCATTTTACCAAAGAAATTACCCAATTCCTACAAAGTACCAAGATCAGGTACAAGAAGAGATAGAGAAAATGTTGAGGTTAGGTATAATTGAAAGAAGTACTAGTCCATATATTAATCCAATAGTCCCAGTCATCAAAACCAATGGGAAAGTTAGAATATGTTTAGATGCAAGAAAACTAAATGAAATTATAATTCCGGATTATGATTGCTATAGAGGAATAAATGAGATTCTACACAGAGCAAAGAAAGTTAATTGGTTGAGTACCATGGACCTCACTAACAGTTTCTGGCAGGTTGAATTGGAAGAGGAGTCAAGAAAATATACTGCATTCCAACATAGAGGGAAAACATACCAGTTTGTTGTTACACCCTATGGATTGAAAACATCTCTAGCAGCATTGGCAAGAGCTATGGACAGTATTATGAGGGAGGAATTAGAAGATTTCACCTTAATATATGTAGATGATATAGTCTGTATGTCTGAGACATTTGAGGAGCATAAAAAACACCTAGAAAAGATCTTCCAAATTTTTTTAAAAAACAACATGACCATTAAATTTGATAAATCAGAGTTCTGTAGAAAAGATATTTCATTCTTAGGATATAGATTGACTACAAATGGAATAAAGATGGATGAAGAGAAGGTTAGAGCTATATTAGAATTTCCCTCACCTAAAAATCCTCGACAGTTAAAAGGTTTTATTGGAATGGCTAATTATTATAATAAATTTATAGAAAAATATTCAGAATTTGTACAACCATTATTAAAATTATTATCTAATAGAAACAAATTTATTTGGACAGAAGAGGAGGAGCGAAATTTTATTAAATTAAAGAAAAAATTTTTGGAAACAAATGTACTTACTCACCCAGATTACCAGAAAACATTTTACCTACAAACAGATGCCAGTGAATATGCCATAGGAGGACACATCTATCAGATTGATGAAAAGGGGGAGAAAAAGGCAGTAATGTTTATGAGCCGCACATTAAAAGGAAGTGAAGTTAAATATTATACTACTGAGAAGGAATTACTTGCTATATTGTTTTGTCTGCAGAAAGCAAGACAGATCATCCTAGGAAGAAAAATTGTGATCCAGACTGACCATCAGGCCTTAACTTTTATTAAGACTTGTAAAATTTTAAATTCAAGATTGCATAGATGGATATTACTAATGCAAGAATATGATTATACTATGGAACACTGTAAAGGAAAAGAAAATGTAGTTGCAGACCTATTGAGCAGGAACCCTTGTGACAAAAATAAGTTTGAAAGAAGAGACCAAAATTCAGAATTACAAATAAATTATATAGAAAGAGTTATGGATATGGAAATGTGTACAAAATTTAAAGAATTTAGTAAATTACAAGTAGAAGATTTGGAAATTAGAGAAATAAAAGAAAACATTCAAAATTATCTTCAAAATTATAAAATTATTAATGACTTAGTATACAAAAGAAATAGGGAAAGTTGGAAAATAGTAGTACCAAAGGGAATGATTAAAGAAATAGTGGGTACTTGTCATGAATATTACCTGCATGCAGGAGCTAAGAAATGTCATACCATATTATCAGAGAGCTTCACTTGGAAGAAGATGGGAAAAAGCATTAGGGGAATTATTAGAACATGTAATATTTGTCAAAGAGCTAAAAATGTAACCCAAGGTAATTTTGGAGAGATGAAAGGGATCCAAGTGGAAAAACCAAAGGAGCAATTGTCAATTGATTTTATAGGACCATTTCAAAGAACTGTAGGAGGCTATAAGTATTTATTAGTAATGTTAGATGTATTTACAAAATTCGTTCAAATCTATAAATTGAAAAAGGCAACCACAGGGGAGGCAATTAAATGTTTAGAAAATTATATAGAAAATTTCGGGAGAGTAGAAAGAATACAGACTGATCATGGAACCCAGTTTAATAATAAGAAATGGCTGGAGTATATAAAAAATAGAGAAATGAAACCAATATTTTCTCCAATAAGGAGGCCACAAAGCAATATCGTTGAGAGGGTGAATAAGGAGATCATTAGATGTTTGAGAACATATTGTCATCATAACCATAGAGAATGGGGAAAGTATGTAGAGGTTATTAACCAGGCAATTAATGAAATTCCTCATGAGACTACAGGATACACACCTAACCAGCTACAACTAGGAATTCAGGATGAAAGGTTTTGGCAAAAGGAAATAAAAAAAATTTTGGCTGGAGTTCAAAATTAATAAATTTAGAAAGACATTTAGAAATTGCTAGGAGTAGAATTAAGAAGAAGGCTCATAAGAGAGCAGAGAAATTTAATAAAACTCATAAAATAGAAGAATTAAATGTTGGGGACAAGGTATTAGTAAAAGAAAATTGGCAACCACAGGGTATAAGAGGTGAGATGGCAAAATTATTTTATGTATATGATGGACCTTATGTGATCACCAAGAAATATGGCAAAGCGACTTATGAAATCAAAGATGCTAGAAGCAATAAAATTAGAGGAATTTTCCATATTAGCTTGTTAAAGAAATTTTATGAACCAAGGGAGGCACACCAGGGAGAATCAGATAAATTTCAGGTAGAACCAATTAAATAAATAAAGGGAGAAGTCGAGAGAAAGGAAAATAACAAGGGATAATAAGATGGTAACAACAGGAATGTCTCAGGATATAAAAGTATTAGGAGAAGGAAGCGAATGTAGGAGGGATAGATAACAAATAAACCGGAAATGACAATAGACCAGAAATGACTTAATAATTAAACAAACACTTGAAAAAAAAAATATAAAGAAATAAATAAAAAAAAAAAATATGTAAATAAAAATAAAATAAGAAGGGATGAATGAATAAGAACAAGGACCTAACCTACAAACAACCTAGACATGCTATGACTCGGTTAGGCTAAAAATTTAAAAAAAGGAACACTGTGTCAGAAGATAGATTATATAGATAAATAAAAAGACTTATGATTGGAAGGATTCCATTCTATTAAAATTAAAATAAAAAAAAAAAAAAAAAAAGAAAAAGTTTATAAAATAGATTCTAAGAATCAGAAAATGATTAATGTACGAGAGTTAAGAGTAAGAGTATTGTTGATTAAATGTTAATTGTTAATTTATTGTATTGTTAGGAGTTAAGTATATCATATGTAATTAGAGGGCAGCAGACTAGCAAGAAGGATAGAGTAAGAGTTTACTCCCAAAATGTGAAAATTGAGATAAAAAAAAAAAGGAATTTTGGAATCAAAATTTTTTTTTTATCTAAATTTGGGGACTATGTAACATTTTGAAGTAGTATACATATAAAAGGCACTTACCAAAATAAGATAAATATATATTAATAAATTCAGTATGTAAAAATTACTAAAATATATCAGGAACGAATTGTAAACATAACCTAATTTCACTTGTGTAGAAAATGCACACGGCCACATTTTAGATCTAATCACAAAATTTTATATAAAAGAAAAAAAAACACACAAATCACTATTTAAAAGAAAATGTATTAGAAATAATTGATAGGTAACAATTTAAATAGAACTATGTAAAAATACACTTAAAACTTTCACACGGCAAGCTAGTGAAATGTGCTGTAGTAAACACGATGCATAACGGATTTGTGGAGTTGCGTGCGCATTGACCGGCAAAAGATATTCGTTTTAAATATTTCTCGTTTTAAATATAATCTAAAACAGTTTTGGATTTAAATGCAAAGAAATTTAAGTGCAGTTGTTAAGAAGAAGAAGTGTATCCGTAAAGAAGAAGAACATGACATCCGTAAAGCTGTACTTACAAGGAATAAACGAAAAAATAGCGGAAATTCACGATTTGGCCATTTTTATTGCTAACAAAGGTAGCGTCAGTTAGTTGGAACAAAGCATCGGAACGAAGAAGACGTATTCAGAATTGGCTGTAAAAATTTTATTTTTTAACTGGTGCGGAAAGTGCAGTATCGTATTTAAATCATAATTACAGAGTAACAATAAGCCAAACCATTGAACTGATCAATTAAGAAGACATTATTCAGGAAATTATTTAATTAGGAACTAAAATAACTTGTAAAAATTTTAACTTGTAAGAATTGTAATTTAGATATTTTTTTGAAAGTGCCAACTCAAAATTTATTAGTAAAATTTAGAAAACCCACCTATTTAACCCGAGATAAAGAGAGCTCAAGCTCAAATTGAAATAATTAAATCAATTTCAATTCATATTAAATTTTATAACTAAACTTCTTGCTGCCATAACAAATTTTAGACTTAGGCTAATAAAGCTTAATTTTTGTAATTCTTTGTAGAGGAAATAAGAATTTTTAATTAGTAAGTGACTTTGTAAAAGATAACAAGGAATGTCATTTTAAGATATTAAAAGTTTATTGTAACAAAAAGCAGCATTGAATTGTTATTTCTTTTAAATTATAACTTTATTAAGATTTTTATAAAAGCAAAATTACCAATTATTACAATATATATATATGAAGTTAATATATTACTATTGTAAGTAGTTTTATCCACCATTAAGTGCAATAATTTTACTTTGAGTGATGAGGCACCTTTCGGTCACTTGACCATTGTCGAATCACTGATATTTTTCTGGTGTAGATGTTCGGTCCGTGATATTGGTATTTGTTGACGTTACACGCACTTTCTCTTGATCTGTGTGTATGATGTTTCTATATAGTATGTCTTCTGTATATGTTGTTTGTAGATTCATTAAATTGTTGTGTATGTTTTTATTAATGTGGTATTTTTCTAGTGAGTTTAGTTCTATTGGGTTGTTATTTATTTCAAGTATGGTTAGGTTATTTTCGTAATTTGTTATTTCGTGTTTATGGGATATTAGGTGTGCTGCAACATTTGATACTTTAGAATTTTTGTTTTTGAACGCTCTATAATGTTCTTCAAATCTTATTTTAAATGTTCTGGTTGTTTTTCCTATGTAAAAAGCGTTACAGTTGTTGCATGTGATTTTGTAAATTCCTGATAGGTTATGTTTTTTCTGAATTTAAATTATTGCACTTAATGGTGGATAAAATTACTTACAATAGTAATATATTAACTTCATAAAGTCAGTGCAACGGAAAAACAATGGATAACGTTAAATACAAGAATATATATATATATATATATATATATATATATATATAAAAGAACTAAGTCAAAATACAAATACAAGAATTATAATTGAATTTACAATTTTAATTGTTTAATATTCCTGATGATGTTGGTATGTTAGCCAACAAAAAGCTTTGAATTGTAAAGTCAATTATAATTCTTGTATTTGTATTTTGACTTAGTTCTTTATTAATACACAAGAATACATATTGCGATATTTATATATATATATGATGGATAGTTATTATCTAGAGTAAATCCGTTTTCTTCAGTGCATAAAATCGCAGTTCCGACGGTTCGCTAGAATCTCATCTAGCATTGACGAGGTTGAACCAACCAACAGTTGAAGAGCGAGTCAACCTCGTCAATGCTAGATGAGATTCTAGCGAAATGTCGGAACTGCGATATACTCCAGATAATAATTATACATCATATTTTTCTATCCATTAAGGAATACGTTTCAGCATATATATATATATATATATATATATATATATATATATATATATATATATATATATATATATATATAGACTATATATCACTTGGCACTATATGTACTTAAACAAGAATGAAAAACACATAGGTATAATCGAAGAGCTGCCTGAGATACACTTTTAAGTGTAGTATCCAAAATGAAGATTTGTCCATTGTGGCGCTGTTGCCACATTGAACGGCAAACATTCGTTTCGCGACACTTGTGTACTATTATTCTTCTCAAGCATTCATGTTGATTTAATTTCAAGTTTACAAAATTTACACAACCTTTACTTATATTTCTTTTATAAATGCATATATTTAAATTTATTGAACATCATGCTCAATATATTTACCTGTGTATAAAAGATCTGCGGTGTTAATTTTGTTTTAAATTTTGATAAATTGTGTACTTAAATTTTAACTGAATGAGAATTTATCTTTCTATTTTCCGACTGGTCTCGCGCCCCCCCCCCCTGACTTGCCTTCACGCCCCCCCCCTGACTTGCCTTCACGCCCCCCCCCCTGACTTGCCTTCACGCTCTTCAGTTTGGCAACCTATGCCTTAAAGCGATTACTCGGGACAGAGAGGGCTGTCTAGCGTGTAAGCGGAAGTGTACAATTGTCACCTTGTCAACAAGTGGTCAGCGTTTACTTACCAAGCTATTATCAAAATATCCGGTTTCGTGTAACCGACATTACATTGTGTCGCAATATTTAAACAAACCTTGCAGGCAAATGCGTCACGACATACGGCTCTCTCTGTATTTTGGCACATTTTTCACACTGCTCCTTTCGCTAAGACGATGTGACTAAACAACAGCTGATGTGGAGCAGTAACCATGGCAACGCGATAACTCACCGATGTACCTTACAAACAGCTGACACTCTGTCAGACGACGGTTTACTTATCCACCAATAGAAGACTATAGACCACTAAAATCGTGGTTTTAACCGGTAATCTGTCTCTCCCACTTCACCGCCAGTACGGAATGTGTAAAGGTGAAGCACACGACTATGGAAGGACGTGGCGCGAGAGATGTTCGAGCATTGTAGTGGTTTAAGAAACGTATCTCTCTAAAACGCGTCTATGTTATAGCCTAATATTACTAATTTAAACAAATAATACAAAGACAAAATCTTTTAAGTCAATACATACTAAGGGCAACATTCAAATTTTATTTTATTTACTTTTTATTAAATAATTACAAATAATATAATTAAAGTCACATAACCTATGCGTTAAAACAGCTGTTCCTACCACATAACCTATAATATAAAATCAGCTGTTTTATGAAATCAAATGTTATCCCTTAATTGAATCCGAAAGGGACGAAATAACTATATTGCATTCCTTGCCGTTTTGGGAAAAGTTTTTCTCCCATATAAACTAAAATTATTTCGTTAAATTTAATTAATGAATTAATATTTGAAAAACTGTATTAACATTAAGAGTAATCCACTACAAGTTTAAAAAAATCTATTTAAACTTGAGTGGATAAGTAAAAAGTATTTAATTAGCGATTGAAATTTTGTATTATATATATATATATATATATATATATATATATATCACAATATGTATTCTTGTGTATTAATAAAGAACTAAGTCAAAATACAAATACAAGAATTATAATTGAATTTACAATTCAATTGAATTGTAAATTGAATTATAATTCTTGTATTTGTATTTTGACTTAGTTCTTTATATATATATATATAAGGAGAGTGTGAACTAATAGAAGGAATTGAAAATAAAATTTCTCAACCACAATTAAACTTTAAGACTTAAATCTTCTCATTTCGACCGCAAAGCAATCATTTTCAGAACAATATTTTAATTCATTTATATAAACTAAACATTACACCACACTTGCCTCAAGTTGTATAAGATACTGCTTTTTCTCATCAACTTAGGGTGGTTTACCAGAGCCTCCAGGCCATATCCGGGGATAATGATGAGAACAAATACAGATGTGATTAAGGAAGGGGTATGAGGCTCTCTTTGCACTGGGAGTAGAGGATCGTCATGGCTCATGTGGGTGAGAAAGTACAACTGTTCGCTATCGAGAATGTCAGGCGAATCATTTGGAAGGGCAGCAGAGGCGACACACCACTCAGTAGGTGCGGCTGGTCTGCAGACCTTGTAGATTTGCATGCCCAGCTTCAGTGTAATATTAGTTGCAGGATCCTTCAGAATGTAATAGATTTTCGTTGTTGGAAACGACAGCGCGTTCTTTGATAAGGTTTTCCGGTGTGTATTGTTGATAACACAACCGGAAGTCACAGATCAAAGTGCATAACTTATCACAGCTTATTTTCTTTCAACACAGACATTGTAATTCAATGCGAAACTATTTAAATAACGTACGACTTACAAAGAAAACTATCTCTCTTGGATTGTGTCATTTTATTCTGAACACCTTTGCCGCACCAAGACATTATCCCCCCACTCCGATAAGCGGCCGTGACCAAATCGTTCAGGTGTGTTGTGTTAGTGCGAGTCAGTGGTGTATTGTTGTTCATATAGTAGTTGTTAATTATACGTTCAAATATAGTATTTGATTGTGACGGTTTGTCGTTTAGAATGTGTTGTGGATAGTTTTCTGTTATGTTTAGTTTGCTGTTTTTTTATGTAGTGAAAGATTTTTAGATTAGTGTCTATATTGGTGTATGGGTGTAGTGTGTTCTGTATGTGTATGACGAAGTTTGATTTGGTTTGTTTGTTTTTTATGTCATTTATGTGTCCCTTGTATCGTGAGGTACAAGTTTCTCCCTGTTTGATCTATGCAAAAGCTGGGGCAGTCGTTACACGTGATCTTGTATACTCCTGCCTTGCCATGTTTGTTCTGGCGTGTTTGTGTTCTGTGTACATCTTTGGTACACAAGCGCCATCTTTGGTATTGATTTGCGTTTTACAACTAAATTTTACGTTTTTGTAACTTTTTCATGTTTTGCTGTCGCTCATTTTAAATTCAAAAGACATTTAGGTTGTTTTTGCTTCAACAGTTTTATGTTATTGAGAAACAAACATAGAAACATTGTTTACGTTTAACCACAAATAAGATAAATTAAGCAAACAAAAAAGAATAGATAGCCTAGTAACGAAGGCTACAAGGAAGGACTTTGAACAAGAATATAATAAAACGCATTAATCGCGGATGGAAAGTATGCACTGGTTACTACAGGTTTAGTTGGAAGAAAACGATGGAAGATTGGAGACTGAGTTGAAGTGTCAGAAAAGAAGTCCAGGTTTAATGGGAGACTTAGTTGAAGTGTCAGAAAAGAAGTCCAGGTTTACTGGGAGACTTAGTTGAAGTGTCAGAAAAGAAGTCCAGGTTTAATGGGAGACTTAGTTGAAGTGTCAGAAAAGAAGTCCAGGTTTACTAGGAGACTTAGTTGAAGTGTCAGAAAAGAAGTCCAAGTGTACCAAGTTGATAAACATACAAACTAAAAACCAGACGGGACCAGCACACATTGCAAATGCCAAAATCAAACCGGACTACAAAATCTCATAAACATCTCTACGGGCATATTTATCATCATTAGCTAATGACCATTAGGTTAAAAGATCAATTTTGACATTAGATAACAATTTAAAAAAACACAAGCATGCCAAGATATCTAGGTTAACTTATCATAATGTTTATTCTGCGATAGGCTCCGCCTACACAGATGTTTGTAGTTGGAAATATGTAATGTACTCGTGTATTGCCAAACTATATAGAGGCAGTGCAGTAGATGTTCGACTCAGGCGAAAATATTCTGAGAAAGACGAAAGTAGAAATGGCCCAATATATATATTACATAGAAACGATTCTAATTAATTCCAGCTAATTAGAACTTGGCAATAACCCATCTAAGGTTTTTACAACACATTTGTTTTGCATTTTTTACCCATCACTCTTAATTATTTTTTAAAAAAATCCAAAATAGCTCTTTACAATGTTACAGATCAAAAATCACTACATTTTTGTCCATTGGCGTATGTAGGATTTGATTTCAAAAGGAACTCTTCCCTGTTAAAAATTGTCTAAATAAATAGCTACCTATTCAAAGAACTAAGTGAGAACTGTTAATCCAAAGTGGAAATCCCAAGAATCCTCAGTGTATTCCTATAATTACTTTTAAAGTAGGCCTACTTATTCCTCAAAATTAAAAAAAACATTACTTCCTACTTAAAAAGGAAAATACTTATGTATTTCATATAAAATGTATATTTTCTTGTAGACAAACATATTTACTTCATGAAAACGAAATTTTTGTTCTGAGATTTGGTATTATACCGACCACACACCTACAGAGAATGTAGGACATTACAGAATGAAAATATACATAAATAAACCTTTACATTAAACTTTTACAAAAGTATCAAAAAATATTTTCTGAACAAGAACAAGGTTATTTTAAATGTCAAGACATGAAGCACCTAAAACTTACATTGAACGTATAAATCCTACAAATATAACTTTAATTTTTAATCATTCTCATTTATAAACAAATTGTTTAGGAATTATTCCACTATTTTTTACAACATTACTATATTACAATGAAAATATTGGAAAGAACCCCAATACCACAAAAAATAATTAAAAATAACAAATAAAACAAGTTACTTAAGATTAAACCCTTATGTACATTTCGATGCCCATGTCCTCATCATCAGAGGGTCTTATTACAAAATTACAATCTAGCAATTAAGAAGTTACAAACTAGAGTGACAAGGCTAGACAAGGGTAGATTGTAATTTTGTAATCAGACCCTCTGATGTCATCGAAATGTTTAAAAGTGTTTAATTTTAAGTAACTTGTTTTATTTGTTATTTTTGTGGTATTGAGGTTCTTTCCAATATTTTCATTGTAATATATTGTACCACTGTGCTCTTGGCATTGTATAACATTACTATATTATTATATTAAAATTAGGGATGGGCCGATTCCGATTCTCGATTCTAGGTGGTATCGAGGAATCGTCGATACTCGATTCTTCATTCATAAAAGTGTCGATTCCGATTCCTCTTTTGTTAACTATTAAAATATGCGTGTGGAGTAATTTATTACCAAACAAAATTTATTATATTTGTGTGGAAAAATAATTAATTACCAACTATGTCTTATTTATGTATTAGTTGATTTGAATGAATTAAATGATTAAAGTAAACGAAAATATTATTTATAAAGCAACAGCAATCAAGATCGTAACCATTTCTGGTCGTTTGACATCGCTCGTCTCTCTCTCTCTCTCTCACTAGAGTGGGTTCGATACTCTCTTTTGCTCTCTCTCTCTCACCCACGTGTCTTACTGCCACTGATTTATAGATGTCAGAACAAAACACAAAAAAGTACAGTAAAAACTCGATTAACCGTCACCGTCGGAACCGTGGCCATGACGGTTGAGCGAATAGACGGATAACAGAAACACTGTATTATTCCTCCGAAACTTAACCTTAATAAATTATATTATAGACAGATATCACTCTCACGGTTGAAGGTTTTGTGTAGCCTATTACATTAAAACGGAACTTTTAAAAGGTTTTGCCATATGACCAAGATGTTAACTAAATTAATTATTAGAGAACTAGCATATAAGCTAATATAACTTGAAAGAATCGAGAATCGAGTAAAGAATCGAGAATCGAAAGGAAAATTTTAGAATCGGAATCGGAATCGGAATCGAAAATTTTAGGAATCGGCCCATCCCTAATTAAAATATTCCTATCTAGTTAGGATAGATCTGGTTGTAAGGAACGTAAAGGTTTATTACGTATATTTACATTCGGCAATGTCTTGTACTGCCTATAGGTGTAGGGTCGGTGTAATATCAACGTACTTGTTTCTATTTAAAAAAGAAAATACCAACTAAAGTGAGGAATTTTTAACTTCTAGTCGCAGAAAATGTAAAATATTACGTACTCTCGTCTTTACATATTTTTTTCAAAAAAGTAGTAGTAAATGAAAATTCAAAGAACATTTTGTAGAGACAATAGATTCATTATATAAAAAAATTTACCGTACAAGAAACATATAAAAAAGAGTAATTAAAGGGTAATTGCAAGAGTTAAAACTAAAGAAGTATGTAAAATCGTGTTTCACCTCTCGTGACAAGCAACTCCATTATAACCAAAACATCTTTTTTCAGAGAATTTTGACGGTAGTAAAAGCTCATAAATGAATGAATTATAGATGAAAATGAAAGTTTTAGGCCTCTGCTTTTCATTGGTATACAACTCATTGTATTTAACAAATATTAAAGTATTGTATTTTTTATTTAAAGATGGCAATGTCGAGAAACAATTAATTATTCCTTGACCACTGTAAAACGGATTTTCGAAACGATAAAATATCGCTTTTGGCTTGTTTGACGGAGCTCTCAGTGTCGCTCCTATGATGCCGTTTCTGAAAACAATCTCATTTGCAGCAGTTTAATGATAATGTCTTGGCTTTATAGTTTTCTGTGTGGTTTGTTCGCATTTGTGAGGTCATTTACATTTAAATTTTGTACGTGGTCGTTTGGTGTTGAGCCTTATATAATTGTTTGCTGTTGAGTGGGCGGATTTGTTTTGGCTTGGATTTTTGTGAGGTGTGGATTTTAGATTTTCGACCTTCATGGGGGCTCGTAGACGAGGCACAGGGGTCGATTCCTGCGCATCGGAGGCGGTGCCGGATCTGTGACTATTGCCGACAGATGCGGATGAGAGGAGCGTTCTGCTCGATCTTTGAGCGATGTAGTCAGTTTGACAATGACATCGTCTAAGGTTGGGACGTTAAGTCCCGCGGCTATTACCGTGTTTTTACATACGACGGGGAGTCTGTGATTAGTCTGAGCGTGACGTTTTGGAAAGAGTGCAGCTTCCTCTTTGAAGTATCGCTCAGAAGGGAGTACCAAGCGGGAGCTGCGTAGGTGATGATGGGTCTGATGTACATTTGGTACACCATCAGCCTGACGGACATTGGGATGGGTTCACAGCTCCGCGGATGACAGGGAAAAGCTTTTGACGGGCGCCAATAGCCCTTCGAATGGCACGTCGGAGATGGGGCTGAAAGGTGAGCTTGTTGTCAAGCGTCACCCCTAGATACTGTACTGTGGTTTTCCATTCTATGGGATTGTTGTTGAGAAAGAGTTGTGCGACAGGACAAGCCCGTTTGTTGGTGAAACAACGGCTTCAGTTTTGTCCATGTTGATTGCGATTCTCCACTTCCGAAGCCACGGTTGGAGAAAATCTATCGATCACTGCATGTATCGAACTCCAAAGTTGACATTAATGATGCTATACTGAAACATGGAGTTGTCAGAAAAAAGTCGCAGTCGGACAGATAGGGGGACGTCATTGGTGTATACAAGATACAATAACGGCCCCAGAACTGAACCTTGAGGCACTCCGGCCTCGATCGGACGTTGCGTGGAAAGAGTACCTTCAACGGACGCCTGGAATCATCTGTTGTCGAGGTACGAATGAATGAGGTGTACATAGCATGGAGGTACGGGACTGTTTGCCAGTTTGTGAAAAATATCGGCTGGCACGCTGTGGAGTTTAATAGAGCCAATGTAATGAATACAACACTTAACCAAACGGCTGGAAGAATCATCACAATGAATAGCCTGCACGGCGCTCTGGATTCGCATAAACTGAACGATAGATCTATATCAAGCGATTATTTGCAATGTATTGGCAGCGGTTCAGCTGTAAACTCACAACAGACCAACATCTATCTTGTTATGCAAACAAACTTTGATTACAAGACAATTCCAAAATGGCGACTGATCGAGTGCAATACATACCGGCCTACATATTTCTGGTCATGTAAATCACGTGCAAGATTGATTTCACGCCGGCAATGTCACGGCTTCAGAACGGTTACAGCATATACAGTTACCCAGCTGGGGAGATTGCTGCATAGTTTCGCAGAGAACCGTTAGGGTCGCTGCTTTCTCCGTCCAGTACGGAATAATGTTTATGGGCTTTACGTCTGCCAAATCTAGTTTTCCCTTGAAACTGTTAATCGCGTTTTCACTTTGTCCCAGTAAAAGGATAAAAGGGAAATTTTGTTAATAGAAACAGCTTGTTTACTTTTCTATTTGCGTCAGCTGAACGACCACCCGCAATATAATTTATTTTAGCAATGTATTACCATTACATTCTCAACAAAATATTGATTTTTATACATTTATATCGAGGCTTCTCGGCACCGCAGATACTCTGCCTACCAGCATATCCTGGAACTCAGCGACTGTACTGGATCCCCTCTCATCTTCTGGCCCCAACTAAGAGTCTTGTTGAATACCCCATAACGCATTACCCTAACGTAACTTCTTTCCTCATCGTCCACCTACCCCTACATCAACCATTAAACCATAAGAGCATTGCAATTAAGTAGTCGTAGCCTACAAAATACATAGCCTGTTATTTTTTGAAGTTTTGTTACGTTTTGTAAATTATTGAAAAGATAATTGAGAAAACAGAAAGAAATAATATAATTAAATTAAAAAGGTCAGTCAAGCATAACTGCCGTTGATTTATTTATTATTTTTATTTATTTATTTAGCCAACGCCCGTCCGTGGCTGTTGGGCCATTCGACGCCGAGACTCCCAGTATCGTATCGTCAGGTCGTCGGGTAGAAGGTCGAGTTCAGGGCAGTGCTGCAGGTGATCGCCATCCATTCTTATTGTGTTGCATAGGGGGCAGATGCCATTCTCAGCCAAACCAATGCGATAAAGGTGTGCTTGGAGATAATCACGGCCAGTGGTAAGACGGAATCTGGCTACACCTTCAGCTCTCTCCAGGTGCGATGGAATTGGTCCCACCGTTGCAAGGGACTTAAATACCTGCCGTCGATAAAATAAGCTTGTCCACCGCATAGATATCTAGCTCGACTTAAACACAAAAACACCCTTTCATCATTCGAAAGAGCTTATCCTTAAGCCAATCTGAATTTTTATAATGCTAGCCCTAACACAGAAATACATCTCCTATCCCGTATTCCTACACACAATCAGTATAAATGCCAGACGATGCAAAACGTGGGCAACCAATAACCCCCCTTTTTTCTGACAGACACATAAACCCAGAATCGATACCATTAAAGCTAGAAACTTGAGATTCTGAGGTTACATCCGTTTCATGACGTAGACACTAAAAATTAGTACAATTTTAATATCAACGGGTAAAATATGAAACTATTCGAAACAAGTAATAGTCTATATTTAATTTGTTTAAAAGTCAATTCTTACTGAAGTCGGCAAATAAAAATTTTATTTTAATTACTTTTTTATTTTATACCGTACTTACAATTAATATAAATATTTATGCACATATGGCATAATCAGAATATTAGGTGGCAAAATAGAAAACGAATTTCTTTGAAATTTTCTATTTTCCTCTCTATACAGTGTATGGTGTTGGACTATTATTTTTGTTTGTTACTATTTATTCGTTTCTAATTTATAAAGCTGATGGTGGTCTATAACTCATCATTCTATCCACCTCTTGTAATGCTTCATTATTGCAAGGCACCTTTCTCTTATAATTGCATATACATCCTTAAGTAATTGATTTCTTGCTATGGGAAAGTTGGCTCAGTGCCAAAATGCTGGATTTCAACAATGAAATTACTCGGTTCGAATCCGATCGAGACACAAAGTTTTTTAAATTCAATTAATGAATAAATATTTGAACAAAAGTTATTAACGCCAATTGTCATCCAATATGGGTTAAAAAACGTATTTGAACTAGATTGGTTAATAAAAACCATTGAAAACTTGTACAAGATATATATAAGGATAGTGTGAGCTAATGTAAAAAATTGAAAAAAACTTTTAGAAAAGAAATACTCAAGGATTGTACCTTTTTTTAAAAAAACACGAGGAAAACTATTTTTGCCTTTAGCAAACGCCTTGAATAAAAGTGAGATTAATATATGAAAACCCAAATCCAAATTAAATTTGCCACAACAATGGAGGAAAAGAAACGGTTAAAACCAAGAGATTACAATAAAAACGAAAAAATCACTAAATGTAGAAATTGGTTAAAAAGGAATGTTTCGATTTGGTAAAAATAAAGAAATAATAAATTTTTAGAAATAGTTTCAAGGAAAGAGAAGAGGTCTTTATAAATTGTTGCGGAATCATCCCTTACAATTTTTGCACCGCCCTATAAATCTTATTTGCTATGAACGACGCACATTGCAATCACAGACTATGTGGTTTATTGTGATTGTAGCTTCACAGATAGTGTGTGTGCGTGCGTGTGTGTGTGTGTGTGTGTGTGTGTGAGTACATAGTGCATATTTCTATATACTACCACATACTATTAGTCAAGGAGGCCTTTTTAAAGTGCAAAACTAATCTTTTTTAATTTTAAAAGTTAACAATAGCCAGTGTTATCGATGACTTTGCGCATTATCTTGTCTTTGAGCCTTTGAGAGCTGCTAGAGACCGCCACCTCCTAAAGAATCTAACAGGGTTTATATAGGTCTTATCTTTGAGCCTTTGAGAGCTGCTAGAGACCGCCACCTCCTAAAGAATCTAACAGGGTTTATATAGGTCTTACCTTTGAGCTTTTGAGAGCTGCTAGAGACCGCCACCTCCTAAAGAATCTAACAGGGTTTATATAGGTCTTACCTTTGAGCCTTTGAGAGCTGCTAGAGACCGCCACCTCCTAAAGAATCTAACAGGGTTTATATAGGTCTTACCTTTGAGCCTTTGAGAGCTGCTAGAGACCGCCACCTCCTAAAGAATCTAACAGGGTTTATATAGGTCTTACCTTTGAGCCTTTGAGAGCTGCTAGAGACCGCCACCTCCTAAAGAATCTAACAGGGTTTATATAGGTCTTACCTTTGAGCCTTTGAGAGCTGCTAGAGACCGCCACCTCCTAAAGAATCTAACAGGGTTTATATAGGTCTTACCTTTGAGCCTTTGAGAGCTGCTAGAGACCGCCACCTCCTAAAGAATCTAACAGGGTTTATATAGGTCTTACCTTTGAGCCTCTGAGAGCTGCTAGAGACCGCCACCTCCTAAAGAATCTAACAGGGTTTATATAGGTCTTATCTTTGAGCCTTTGAGAGCTGCTAGAGACCGCCACCTCCTAAAGAATCTAACAGGGTTTATATAGGTCTTATCTTTGAGCCTTTGAGAGATACTAGAGACCGCCACTTCCTAAAGAATCTAACAGGGTTTATATAGGTCTTATCTTTGAGCCTTTGAGAGCTGCTAGAGACCGCCACCTCCTAAAGAATCTAACAGGATTTACATAGGTCTTATCTTGAATTAGATACATATCTTTAACTATAAAGTATCGAGTTTTAAATACTCCTGAGAAGTCCAGACCGCCGCAAAGTTTATGGATCCTCCTTGTCAACCTTCGCCAAATTCCATCTAAAATACGAAAACCTAAGCCGAAGAGAGGGTTTCAGCCCAGCTCATCATCAGGGATATCTATATGCCTCTGCCAACACAGGTAAACAATTCTCAAGTCTGATATTCTCACTCCGAGTAGTTGGTATCCCTGAGGTTATCTAATTTGCAACAGAATCATTGAGAGGTAAATGAAATCCCAGTGTAGGAATAATACAGGTAAACAATTCTCAAGTCTGATATTCTCGCTGTAAGTAGTTGGTATCCCTGAGGTAACCTACTCTACATCAGAACCATTGAGAGGTAGTTTTTAGATCACAGTGTAGAAAAAGAATCCCATATAAAACAAAATTAGTCGCGGCTGAAACAATATCGGTAAAATATTTCTTTAATATTTACAGTTTCACCAATAAAGCTCTTTACGGAACCAAAATCAGGTCAACTCTTGAGTCCGTTCAGGCCTTTTGGGGCCACGGACAAGCGGATTTCCATTCCGGCGAAGAAATGTGCAAACAATAAAGGCACTAACAAGACAACTGTCACGCGTTTATGCTAATTCATAGCAACTGTAAAATATTAGCATCCAATTCGCGTCGGCAAGCGCGACCAACTGAATTTCGTAACCGCAGATACAATGGCCTAATTATGTTAGAGGTGTCTGGGTGACGTTTGGAAACCCCGGATCGATTTCACAAGCGATAAACACTGCCACAGGTGTTTGTTTGCCGTATAAGGAGGGCTGGCCAAACAAAACGTCGGAAACTGTAGAAATAAACAAGCTTATAGCTTTGTCAACGTTGCGTATATCAGCATTTATCCAAGTCAGCAAAAATGCCGAGCTGTGTTATGTTTAAACTTGCCTCAATTTGCTGTCAAGCATTACTTCTAGAGGAGCATCCTCTATGGGTTTGGTCTTTCATCGCCGTTCATGCTTGAAACAGCTAATGTGCACTGCACGAAATCAGGCGGGTGACCAAAAATGCAGCGTTGCCACATGGGCAAGAGACGCGTCACGGACACACGATAGACTAACAGCCCGATGCTCGAACTTGGCAACACTGTTACGGTTGCCAATTAGTACTCAAGGGTAAGCTACTTTTGACCATATCTCGCGAGGCCAGTTCCAATACTTCGCAACAGCGCTAAAGAAGCTACCCGCCCGATTTCGTGCCGTGAACTTTAGAGTACCTAGGACGATGTTTGGGGAGGGGGTATGGACCGTATTCACTGAGCACTTAAGCAAGGTGAAAGTCAATGTCTCCAAGGGTTCTATTGCTCCATGGATTTGTCGGTGCACTCACCCCATTTTTGTCACTGGTTATGATGTTTTTTTAGTCCATTGCTATGACAACATTATTTGCTGAATTCCTGCAAGTTTCAATGGTACAGCCTTTTTTTATTATCAGCAACTGCATACTATATGGCATTAGTCATCATGCATACGGCCTCGAATGGGGGGGGGGAAGAGGAAAGAGGGAGAGGAAGCAAAGAGGGAGAGGAAGGAAAGAGGGAGAGGAAGCAAAGAGGAAGAGAAGGATAAAAGAATGAGAGAGAGAGAGAGAGCATAAACCCATTTGGCGTTTTAGAAGCTATACTTCAATTAGAAATTCCACAAGCTCGTAATGCCACACCAATAGTAAAGCAAAATTTTGGATTGCTCAACCCGATATATTACCCAATCAGTTATCACTTCGTCTACCTATATGTTGAAGTTAAAAGCCACACAAAGTCTGAGCACAGTCTGCTATGTTTCACAAACCGGACACTGTTTTAGTTCTTTCAAACAGCTGATTCTAAAGATTAGTACCAATAAGCTGTATATAATTACTCATTGTTTAAGGTGACCATGAGTGTTAATATTTCCTTCAAGTGATAAAAAGACTTTATGTTCAGACATATATTTTCATTATAACGATGTGCCCCCTCACTAAGGTGACCGACTACATGATAGGATACTATTTGTATATGTAACACCACCTACAGTAATTGCATGAATTTACAAAATAATTGAATTTTATTATTGTTTTAGTTTAATTATTCAGTTACAAAAAATGATATTGTTATAGTTAATCCCAGGCAGCTAATTGATCTATTGGGTAGTGCACTTAACTATTAACCTTAAGGTCCTGGGTTCAAGTCCCAGTAGCGCCAAAGAATTTGTTTGCTTTTTCAGACTGCAGATCAAATCAGCGTGTAAAAATGAAGACTATGGATACACCTAAAGTAAAAATGGGAGGAAAAATAAAGACTATGGGCAAACCTAAAGTAAAAATGGGAGGAAAAATAAAGACTATGGGCAAACCTAAAGTAAAAATGGAATGAAAAATCAAGACTATGGACACACCTAAAGTAAAAATGGGAGGAAAAATGAAGACTATGGGCACACCTAAAGTAAAAATGGGAGGAAAAATCAAGACTATGGGCAAACCTAAAGTAAAAATGGAATGAAAAATCAAGACTATGGACACACCTAAAGTAAAAATGGGAGGAAAAATGAA
This sequence comes from Prosapia bicincta, assembly GCA_036971475.1. Taxonomy (NCBI): domain Eukaryota; kingdom Metazoa; phylum Arthropoda; class Insecta; order Hemiptera; family Cercopidae; genus Prosapia; species Prosapia bicincta. The sequence goes on from JBAIZL010000010.1 coordinate 16,139,352, forward strand.
GACTATGGGCAAACCTAAAGTAAAAATGGAATGAAAAATCAAGACTATGGGCAAACCTAAAGTAAAAATGGAATGAAAAATCAAGACTATGGGCAAACCTAAAGTAAAAATGGAATGAAAAATCAAGACTATGGACACACCTAAAGTAAAAATGGGAGGAAAAATGAAGACTATGGGCACACCTAATGTATCAATGGGAGGAAAAATCAAGACTATGGACACACCTAAAGTAGCAATGGGAGGGAAAATCAAGACTATGGACAAACCTAAAGTAACAATGGGGATAAAATGAAGACTATGGACACACCTAAGGTATCAATGGGAGGAAAAATCAAGACTATGGACACACCTAAAGTAGCAATGGGAGGGAAAATGAAGACTATGGGCATACCTAATGTATCAATGGGAGGAAAAATCAAGACTATGGACACACCTAAAGTAGCAATGGGAGGGAAAATGAAGACTATGGGCATACCTAATGTATCAATGGGAGGAAAAATCAAGACTATGGACACACCTAAAGTAGCAATGGGAGGGAAAATGAAGACTATGGGCATACCTAATGTATCAATGGGAGGAAAAATCAAGACTATGGACACACCTAAAGTAGCAATGGGAGGGAAAATGAAGACTATGGGCATACCTAATGTATCAATGGGAGGAAAAATCAAGACTATGGACACACCTAATGTAGCAATGGGAGGGAAAATGAAGACTATGGGCATACCTAATGTATCAATGGGAGGAAAAATCAAGACTATGGACACACCTAAAGTAGCAATGGGAGGGAAAATGAAGACTATGGGCATACCTAATGTATCAATGGGAGGAAAAATCAAGACTATGGACACACCTAAAGTAGCAATGGGAGGGAAAATGAAGACTATGGGCATACCTAATGTATCAATGGGAGGAAAAATCAAGACTATGGACACACCTAATGTATCAATGGGAGGAAAAATCAAGACTATGGACACACCTAAAGTAGCAATGGGAGGGAAAATGAAGACTATGGACACACCTAATGTATCAATGGGAGGAAAAATCAAGACTATGGACACACCTAAAGTAGCAATGGGAGGGAAAATGAAGACTATGGACACACCTAAGGTATCAATGGGAGGAAAAATCAAGACTATGGACACACCTAAAGTAGCAATGGGAGGGAAAATGAAGACTATGGGCATACCTAATGTATCAATGGGAGGAAAAATCAAGACTATGGACACACCTAAAGTAGCAATGGGAGGGAAAATGAAGACTATGGGCATACCTAATGTATCAATGGGAGGAAAAATCAAGACTATGGACACACCTAATGTATCAATGGGAGGAAAAATCAAGACTATGGGCACACCTAAAGTAGCAATGGGAGGGAAAATGAAGACTATGGACACACCTAATGTATCAATGGGAGGAAAAATCAAGACTATGGACACACCTAAAGTAGCAATGGGAGGGAAAATGAAGACTATGGGCATACCTAATGTATCAATGGGAGGAAAAATCAAGACTATGGACACACCTAAAGTAGCAATGGGAGGGAAAATGAAGACTATGGGCATACCTAATGTATCAATGGGAGGAAAAATCAAGACTATGGACACACCTAAAGTAGCAATGGGAGGGAAAATGAAGACTATGGGCATACCTAATGTATCAATGGGAGGAAAAATCAAGACTATGGACACACCTAAAGTAGCAATGGGAGGGAAAATGAAGACTATTGACAAACCTAAAGTAACAATGGGGATAAAATGAAGACTATGGACACACCTAAGGTATCAATGGGAGGAAAAATCAAGACTATGGACACACCTAAAGTAGCAATGGGAGGGAAAATGAAGACTATGGGCATACCTAATGTATCAATGGGAGGAAAAATCAAGACTATGGACACACCTAAAGTAGCAATGGGAGGGAAAATGAAGACTATACGCCTACCTAATGTATCAATGGGAGGAAAAATCAAGACTATGGACACACCTAAAGTAGCAATGGGAGGGAAAATGAAGACTATAGGCCTACCTAATGTATCAATGGGAGGAAAAATCAAGACTATGGACACACCTAAAGTAGCAATTGGAGGGAAAATGAAGACTATGGACAAACCTAAAGTAACAATGGGGATAAAATGAAGACTATGGACACACCTACAACAACAATGGGAGGAAAAATGAGACTTTGGACAAAACTAAAGTAACAATGGGAGGTTAATGCTACATTACCTTCCTTCTAAACCACAAGGTTCGAATAAGGCAGTTCTACCTTGCCTCTCTTAAGCCATCTTAATCAGGGGCACAGTGATCAGGGGACTTGGTTGTTAACAAACTAGAAGGATTATAAAGTTTCTTTCAGACATTTTATGGCCTAAAACTAAAAATTTTAAAAACACAATAGCCTGAGCACACAATCCTGCCACTTGCACTTTCTTAAAAACATAACATCGGAATGGATACTGAATGCAATTTAAAATGTTTATATCAAGAGTAGATTATATAGAAGTGCTTAATAGGCCACCTTCCACTTCATTAGTAAATAAAACTTTATTCACTGGATTTTACACCCCATTACTAAATTTGCATTTACAAGCTCCAACAGTACATTACTCTCCGCCCAATAGTCTTACAGTTTCCCTTCTCCTGATTCCACACTTTCTGATCTATACCCTGTATAGAATAGCTATCCTTCAGAGTGATTTTGTGTGGTCAGTCGTTCTGTGTATCTAAAGGCTTAGGGAGGAGAGGTTAAATAAAATTTTAATTTCTTAGTTTTGTAACAAATTTTATATAAATTTCAAACTCTCATAAGGAAATACAAATATTATAACTTCACGATAATTTACTAAACTTTATTTAATGTCTGTTAATAACTATTACATTTTTAAGGTTAATGATAGATCACAGATCAATTCATGTTTTTTTAATTGCAATAAAAAATTTAAGTTGCTTGATGTAATCATCTTGAATTCATTGATTAAACTAAATTTAAAAATACTTAACTAAGTGAATACGTAATTGCTTACTTGCTGACGCTTTCAAAACATTTGTTCCTTTTACGAAGAGGATTAGCTTCGTAAAAGGAACTCACTTAGTTAAGTATTTTTAAATTTAGTAAAAAATTTAACTTGTAAATGTGAATATTTATTAATAGTGTAAAATGTTTGGTTTTAATTATGTCTAATGTAATGTTATAAATTTTAAACAATGGTTAAATATTAGACTAATAAATTTTAGCTATTGAAAAGGATTTTTGGAAAGAAAATCGAAAAGTATAGCATTGTAGAAACATGAATTGATACGTGATCTGTCATTAACAAAAAAATTCAAGATAGTTTTCACGTAAAATTACTGTTACAACACTAAACTGAAAGCAGTTTATAAATATACAATAGCTATAAAATACTTTACGTATAATATAAGTGTAATTTTGTTTAGTAATAACATTTCATTTAAATTTTGTGGTAGTCTATTGATTTTTAAAAATGTAGTATTCCTGGTTTGCCAATAAGTTTAAAGATGATCTAACAACGGGTAAAAATATACAATTTACATCTTATTTCATAAAATCACTATGCAAACTTTTATAACTTTGCAAACCCAAGGTACATTATAATATGAAATATGAACATTTCAAGTCAGTCTCTCACAATAGTAATGTGATTCTGTTTAATCAAGCTTAGTCAGAACAGGAAATTTACTTTTCCAGGTATCTTGACTATTGCAGGATTAGTGTCAATAATATTATATAAGTTTATTTAATAAAGAAGTAATTATAGCTCATACTAAGCTCTCGCCATTTTCAAAATATTAATTTTAATTTCTGAATTAAAATCAAATAATAAACTCACGGTTATAATCTTTTATGAATAATAACATTTAGCATTAAATAAAAATAATTCCAGAATGGGTAAAGTTTTGCTTCATATATCGTGAAGCTGATTTTATTGTTGTTTCAACAGTCCTTCAAATGTAAATTAAATTTCAAAGATGTTTAGCAATTAAGTATTATCAATACTTTTCTTATCAATTTAGCATTGGAATTAGGTAAATCAAAAATCTCTGATAAGGACTATCACTGATAAAAATTAATTTTATTAACATAAAGGTGTGGTGGCAACTTTAGTTGAACTTTGAAAAATGTTAATAAGTAAAACTATAGAATCATTTTTCTAATACTTACTGTAAAATTAATAAACCTTCAAATGAGATTTTATATTCAAACACTCTATGAAGGATTTATACTTTTTCAAACTTTATAGTAAAACTAAATGACTTGCACAAGTAATAAAATATATTTTAACATAATTTTGTTTTACTGCTTAGTACCTATTTTTAAATAAATTAATGCTTTGTTTGCATATAATGTACATCTATATAATACATACAAGTATAAGCTCAGCAAATATTTATCTATATAAAATAACCTATTTCTTATGATTATTTTATTTCTTAATTTTTCATCTATGGCCTATAATATTTTATATCTGTATACCTTCAAGTTGAAATTTATTATTACTAAACTTATATATTATTTCATATTTACTTTCAGTAATGGGTATCATACCCAGGGATTGGTATATTAATAATTATTAGATAAGATACTTTTAAACAGTAAATACTAGATACATTTATGCAGGCTAGGAATTAAATCAAAACATTCCCATTTTGTTAAAACTTCTAGTAACTATTTTTTTTACGAATGTCCATTTCTACTCTCTAATGATAAAGCAAATAAAGAACTTGTCTTATGACCTTTTAGAAATTGGTTATTAAAAGGTCTAATTAATCTGTAGTGTTTAAATTAAGACAAGTAATGACCCTGTATTTCATAACAACCTTTAAAAACTAAAATGTTCCAGAGTAAGTTTCAAACAATCATTGCAATTTAAGAACTTACCGAACTAAAGTAATATCCAAGAATTCAAGAATACACTTAATTTTTATTTAACTGAACGACACTAATAATATTCACTAACACTTCAACACAACTGTTACAAGAGAACTGACTTCGCTCACTTCATCCTACGCGGCTCCATGCTCTAGCTGCTTTAATGCAGTGATACCAACCTAAGCGTGAAATAAACATCAATCATAAATCTTAATTCGTCTAATATCCCTACAAATATCGAAGCAACAACGTTAGTTTGCCTTCTCATTTTTTATGTAAAGTTTAAAACTAACAAATAATTTGTGATTTTGAAGAAAAATTGATTATTACAATAGTTTAAAAACCTAATAAAGCAAACTCAATCGGTACGGAATTTATTAAATTAATCTTAGAGTTAATTAAAGGTTGTAATTAATAATATTCATCTCAGATGCAAAGAATAGTTTTCAGTATTTGTTATTTTCAGAATTTTTAGTATCAAATTATGGAAACACACAGAGAGTTATATGACAAACTGATGAATATAAATGTCTATAACTACCAGTGAAATTTTAAACGGTATTATAAAAAATTAATAAGTAGTGGAACTAACACATTTTTCGATCACACTAGACAATTTTCGTCAGTGTCTTGGTTGTCCGATTGGAAGCGTTGTTTGGCTGAACGGCAATCATGTTTTTTAGCACATATGTTGATGTATTTTATCAGAACAACTAGGGATTGTTATCGTGAGCGGCAGTTGTTCCGGAGCAACAATATAATTTGTTATTTAAAAACTTATTAATCACTTAACAATATTTTATGACTATCCGAGCTTTGAATTTTGTAAATTTGTGAAAACTTACTGAGACATAACGTTTTCGATCGCAATGTGGCGATCTTCAACAGTGTCTTCTGCTTGGAGATGTCGTGTCAAGAAGTGACACAGCACAGGTCAAACACAATACAAATCCCACATACTCTTTGATACTATCGAAAACCTGTCTTTAAAGTTGGACGACAAATATAACATTTTCTATATTGGACAAACAGGTCGCAGCTTTAAACAGAGAGTCGAGAAATACAACAGAACACCTACTCAGCATTTTACAAAAATCACATAAAAGAAACAGGACACAATTACTCAGACATTTACCATAACCTAGAAATCCTACACATCAACAAAGGACCACAGCTCAATACACTAAAACGATATGAAATTAACAAAAACACAAAGTACAAATATATTAAAGGAACAAACCCAATATAAATCACACACACTCTTTGATACTATCGAAAACCTTTAAAACCGTCACCACTTGACCCGACATCTCGAAGCAGAAGACACTGATGAAGATTGCCACATAGCGATCGAAAACGTTCTGTCAGCAAGTTTTCACAAATTTACAAAATTTAAAGTTCAGATAGTCATAAACTATTGTAAAAGTGATTAATTGAGATTCACTGAACGTAATGGACTACAAAATTCAAGAATAAATACTTATGTTTACCACATGGATTTACAATGACGAGTTGAAGGTATGTTATGTGTATGACCAGTCTATACAGTGATTTAGTGTGGCATAGATTATAGCACTGTTATTGGGTGGTGTGCAAAAAGTTTTTTGTAGCCTATTTTGTGCTGCCCATGATAATGAGTTATAGTATAGGCCTACATGATGGGTGTGAAATCAGAACATAATAATGTTACACATGAGAATGGTAATCTTTTTACAGATGAAAATTCCTAGTATGCTACAGACTATCAGGATGAATTTGACGATGTGGAGTTCTAATCACTAAGATTTTGACAAAAACCCTCTTCTTTGAGAATACAAAATGGGATTAGAATTCCTTAAAGGCTTAGTGAAAGTTTTAATGCTCATATTCTTGAAGAAAACACAATTGGTTTATTTATAATAATTATAAATATTTGAACAGAAAATATCTTTTTAAACATTTTTTGTGCATCCAATACTAATTCTAATTTTCCAGAATCAGAAATACATATATGACATGAATACATATATGACAAATACATATATGACATAAATACATATATGACATAAATACATATATGACATAAATACATATATCATAAATACATATATCATAAATACATATATGACATAAATACATATATGACATAAATACATATATCATAAATACACACATGACATAAATACATATATGACATAAATACATATATGACATAAATACATATATCATAAATACATATATGACATAAATACATATATCATAAATACATATGTATTTAACAGTTCAAATACAAATATTATTTGGTTTATTGAAATATATGGATTGAATCCACTGACCCATAAAGACAATAGGGAGAAAACAAAAAAATATGTCAGTCTGTTATAGAGATATAAATGAGACAAGACATGTTTGTTGATTATGGGGTGATATCATTTTCAGAAGGCAATTATCATGACAATTTAATAAATGTTAGGTAAAAGCACTTGTACAACATACTCACAAACAATACACACGCACATTTACTGGCACAGATACGTCAATTACATCATAACTCTATACACAGGCAATACCCGACAATGCAAAAAACTCCTCACCTACACTAATAAAATACACCAACAACTCCATTTCACCTCACAGATTGAAAACAACCGATCCCTAAACTTCCTCGACCTAACCATAACAAAAAGCCACAAACAAAAACACAGCATCAACATTTATAGGAAACCCACAACAGACACACTTATCCACACCTCAAACCAACATATTCAACACAAAAACGCTGCCTTGAGATCCATGTTCATTGGCTTAAAGAAGTTCAAATGGCCACAGAAAATATAAACAAAAAACTAGACACCATTAAATATTTAGCATACACAAATGGATAAAACACCTCAATAATAGACAAACTATGGCACAATATACAAAAAACACTAAAATTAAAACTAGACAGGGAAAACAAATACATCACAATACAATACATAAACAGAAGATCAAATAAAATAGCCCACAAATTTCAAAAAACAGGATACAAAATAACATACAAAACTAATAACAATTTACAATACAACTGACATCAACAACAAAGATGGACTACAAGCACCAGGCGTATAAAAACTAAACTGCAACAAATTCTACATTGGGCAAACAGGTTGCAGCTTTAAACAAAATCGAGGAACACAAACAGAACAACAACTCAGAATTTTACAATCACATAAAAGAAACAGAACACAAATACACAGACATTTACCATAACCTAGAAATCTTATACATCAATAAAAGGACCACATCTCAACAAACTAGAACAATATGAAATTTACAGACACATAAAAACACAAAGTACAAACATATTAAACGAACAAACACAATACAAATCACACATACTGTTTGATACTATTGAAAACCTGCTTTTAAAACTTCCACCGCTTGACTCAACATTTCCAAGCAGAAGACACTGATGATGATCGCCCCATAGCAATCGAAAATGTTCTGTCTCATTAAGTTTTCACAAATTTACAAAATTTAAAGTTTGGATAGTCATAAACTATTGTTTAAGTGATTAACATAATCTAATGTTTAAGTGATTAATTAAGTTTCACTGAAGGTAATGGACTACAAAATTAAAGAACTTGTACATATCCACTTGCCTATAGTAGCACTTACTGTTTTCATTGTTGAAGACGGCCGTTTTGGGAGATATGTCCCATTGTCAACTCAGACCGTGAGTTACGGTCTGAATTAAGAATAGTACACGCCTCCGGAAACGGCTGTCCTCAACAATGAAAACAGTAAGTGCTACTATAGGCAAGTGTAACATATGTACAAGTGTTTTTAGATAATTTTTCATACAAAAATTCTTTTGTTAAATGCAGATTTCTATAATATGGTCAAATGGGGTATATGATCTGTAATAGGTTTGATTTTATATTTATATATAAACATATATACATATGTATGTTTATGTTTTGGTATATTTTATATTGTTTTATAGTGTTGAGATGTGCTCCTACTCTGTTGATGTGGAGAATGTTATTTTTGTTGTCAGATTAAATGTGTGCTTAGCAAAAGAGAGTATTGATTTGCAAATAGGTTTAATAATAATGATGGAAAATCATTTATTCCAATTTAAGATTTGTTTTAATGTAATTTGTAAAAGAATGCTTTAACAATTAATTATTGAAAATAAAAAGATATTATTAATAAAAAGAAGTTTACCGATCAGATATTTCTTTTAATAATAAATTTGAAAACTCGCGCTGGAAAATATTGTAATTATTCACGTTGCTTTGAGGTTTCTACAGTTTAAATTGGGTAATAGGCTAAATAACTAAAAGTAACATTTAAAAGAAAACCAAATGACTATAAAAGTAATTATTTCTTTTTCAATGTTTTTAATAATAGTATTTCGGACGGTACACAGAAAATCTATGATTTAAGTCTCAACGTTTAGAGACCCAAATTTAAATTAGATAAAAAAACAATAAGTCAACTTTTGTAGAGATAATTAGGTACTAGAGTGGTGTTCTAAACTTTCTTCATATTTTCTTTATTATAATTATTAAAAGGCATTAGGATACAGGAGGTTCTCAGAAGCCAAGAGAAATCTTTTATCAATCAGTTAATGCAGCTTCAATTCGTTTTTATAATGCCAATTACTTTTAACTCATAAACAATTTCTGTTATTGAATGTTGAACTTGTGATAAATATTTAATGCCTATTTATATGCATTAATGCTTTGATATGGTTCTTCTTCTTCTTCTTCTTAAAGCTTGGGCATCAGCAAGTTCATAGACATCATTAACAAGAGTTTTTGTTCCTTTATAGCTTTAGTTACCAACCTACTTCAGTTTTTTTCAAGTTGCATTATCTCAGGCTTTGTGTACAATTGTTTTGAGCAATACTTCTATTGTCTTCCCAATAGCCACTTCTTCCTGAATAGCTTTCACATATTTAACTGTTGTTAGAAATCCCTTTCACAATTTATAATTTTCACGTGAATACTTTTTGAAAAAATTTATATAAAAACTAATTAAAAGTTTCATTTGACTAACTCAGAACATACATAACTACCATACAGATCATCTAAAACACATAAACTGAACAACAAATTCTGCTAATATAATTACAAACAACCTTATTCCATACACAATAACCTCAACAAAGAATTTAAATCTGCCACACAAAAATTAATCTGCTGGTATAAACAGAAATTATCATTCAAGCACACTTTTTGACATAAAAAATCACATTAGAAGATTCTAATCCTTCCTCACTAACCTAAAATAACTAAAAAAAAGGTCAGTCGAGGTCTGAGTTGATAGTGGGATACAACCCCCGAAACGGCCATCCTCATTAAACGACAATGTAACAGCTAGTATAGGCATGTATATCTCTAAGTATTTAAGAGTAATTAATACTTTATGGTATTAACTTGTCAAAAACCACTACTTGCTGATTTTTTCAGCAGACACGTTTCTCACTAGGTCAGCACATTATTCAATGCCGTGAGTCACGGACAAGGCTGTTGCTCAGGTTCAAGTCTGTGGAGTATTTTTATTCTGTGGTGTGTTATTGTTCATAGAGTAGTTGTTAATTATATGTTCAAATATAGTATAGTAGTATAGAAAAACCAAGATGTACAACACAAACTCTGCACGTAATTAATACTTCGATCTGGACAAACCTGTGCAGATTTTATATTAGCAGGTATACCTGTACGACGGAGGCATCAAATATATTTCTACTGCTGTTATGGGTTCAAGAATATTACTTTCTTCAACAAATTTAATGTTATAGCAGTTATTTTCACGTTGTGATAGCACTTCCTCCTTCTTAGTAAATTCATTTGATACAGCTTAGTATATTTCAAATAATAAATGGTTTGCTGAATTAACAGATTAAATAAATTTATGAAAAATGTACTGATGCAAAGCATTTTCAAAAGCAGCCATCAATATCAACACACTGATAATGATCATTTAGTGGAATAAAAAATGTTTTGTCTCAATAAATTTACTTTTATATTTTTACTTATAGATGTTTTCAAAAATTGAGTTAAAGTACAAGTTTAACAGATTATTAATTTCATTTGTGGTTTATTTAATAATAATAATCATAACAACATTGATAACCATTGTGTTACAGAACCAAAATTAGTTAAAAATAATAATTCAAATTAAACATCTTCATATTTGTTAATTCCATCTTCACGTGAGAAACTAGTTTTTAACTAAAAACATTTACCTATATGCGATGGTCTACCTACCCAGCACACGCAGACTCCTCCTCTTGGCCATTGTTTTTCTCTGGATTAACACTTACGTACCTGTAGACAGCCAACGCAGGTAAAATTTGAAACAAGCAGATCTGACACGAGCCAGACCCTGTACCGCTGCCTGTCAAATTCTGCCAGAGAACCGGTCACTGGAATTTTATCTTAAAAGCCTAACTTACTGATATTTAGGTCACTTTGAGTCACTATATCTTGGGGAATATTTTATTTAAAAGCATTACAGCTTAATGACCAGATTGTAGGATTATTTAAGAAAATTGTTTGATGAAAAATAAATATAACTCTTAGTTGTAAGTTAGTAACAACCATAGATTTTTATTTACATAAAATATTGTCTAGTGCAGGAATTTTACAGTCTGAGTTGACAATGAGACACATCTCCCGAAACGCCTGTCCTCTACAATATATAGTAGTGCTACTATAAGCAAGTGTAACAATTTATAAGTGTTTTTAGTTAAACATATTATTGCATACTTAAACTACAAGTAGTAAACAAGAATACTGATACTGAACTTATTACAATGTGAGTAAAAACTGTACTAAGAAAACAAAATGGGAGCAAAAAAGAAACATGTTTAAATAGTGGTTTAATCTGCTTTAAATGCAACCGTTAGAACTACTAATCATATCTTATTTTTCTTGAAACTGGTTTTTGAAATATTTTAAAGTAATAATTAAAAATTCACATTAATTTTAATTTAAATTGGAGTACAGTAAACATCCTGTAATCTGGCATGTTCAGGACTTGAGGGATGACGGATTACTAAATATTCCGGATTACAGAATTGAGATCAGAAAAATTGGAAAAAATAAACAAGACAGTACAAATAACAAATTTTTATTTTTGAAACAGCTCAAATATGGCTAAACAAAACTCAGTGCACTGTTGTCTAATTCTAATCTGTGGGGTTGTTTTTGTTGGCAATCTTAAACAAATCACGAATATCGGGTTAGTTTTTAGTTTTCTCCCTTCGTTTTTTTAAGAAGTCATTTCTAAATGATGAGGAGTTTCATTATTTCAGCATCATTAAACAAACTGAAACATTCAGAAAATTTTATGAAAATATTCAAGGCATCAGCTGCTTGATTCCAAGTGATGTTGATTCAACAACCATAATACGTTTGCGCTCGGATCGTTTTGCTGAAAACCAACTGTATAGGGTCGAATCAAGTTGCTTTAGTTTGGGGTTTTTAACGTTTGCTTCCAAAAATATTTTTTTAAATTTCTGATTCAATCATAAATTGTTTCTGCTTTTTAAAATTTTTTATTGTCATGAATTGTAGATGATCCTATGTTGTAATCTTTCATTATAACGTGCCTACTTACGCCATCTCAAGTTTCTCTCAAATTTCCAACTTTTGAGCTAAAGTGAAAGTTAGATGTTTTCTTTTTGAAGATAGGTTAACCTTAGGGTCCATATCGCTGTCAATAAGAATCTTACAAGCACTAAAACACAAAACTAAAATCAACTATGCTCATCCAACATTCAAACAAACGTCTAGTCTGAGACTCACGGTACAGTAAAGCACCGGTGAAAACTAAACTGTAGTGAGAGTGGGACACACAAAACCTGAGAAAGGAATGGGCTGTTTCCGAACCTATGATGAAGCCCATACTCGGCCGAAGGTGAGCTCAGCCATTTACGTACTTATCATATTTTTAAGAATTGTAGCTGACACACAAAAATTTTAAGCCATGCCTGTTCTTCGAATTAAAAACATATCCGTTTGATCACACAATTAAAATGAAATCAATTTCACCATCCAATCTATTTAATATTACAACCGTAATACATACTGCATTATACAACTGTTTCCTTCCAATAAACTGACAACATTGCTTACTTCGCAATAAATATTTCATGCAAATGTCGTGCCGGACAATACAATGCCGGATTGGAGGAAGTTTACTGTATAATACAAAAAAAATTATCTTCGATTCTTAAAAGAAATTTAAATAGTTTTAGTCTGAACAATTTTTGTCACAGAGTGTTATTGTCACTCAATTTATTACAAGCTCAAAGACATTTTATTTCAGCTGTGAGCTCATACCCCTGTTTCTCCTAGTTTATTAGCCTAAACTTTCAAATAATTACACTATCTGTCAATAGATCACACACCTATCAAACACTAAAATCAATGTGTTTGTAAAGTTTTGATTATAACACTGTTAGCAAAAAGTATACAAAGGTTGTTTAAATATTTGTAGCAAGGGTATTGTTAATTAACTACTTTTAAACAAACAATCATTTGATATACAAAGAGTCTAGCATATAACTAACTTAATACTCTGTACATCAGTCAACAGCTGTATAATGAATCTGTTCAACTGTTTATTGCATATAACATGATAAACTTTCAATGCAGTCCACATTGTGCAATTAAATATGCAATTACAGTTTTCATGAATAACAATTTTAATCTTTTGCAATTTTATGTTTTTTATCTACATATATATAGCTTATGTTTAGAGATAAAGCCTAATAAAAACAAATAATTGAATACAACTTCTTGTCATATAATATGGTAATATTCTTTAAATGAAATATTTTAAAACTTGCAGTTTTTGTGTTGTACATCTTGAGGTTTTTGTACAAGTTACACTTTTTTGTACTAACTTGGCGAAAAAAACTACTACTTACTGATTTATTCAGCAGACGCGTTTTGCGTTAGATCAGCGCATTATTCAATGCTGTGAATTACTGACAAGACTGTTGCTCAGGTGAATTGTGTTGGTGTGATTCTGTGGTGTATTTCTTTTCTGTGGTGTGTTATTGTTCTGTGTTGAACAATAATACACCATAGAACATATCACACCAGAGCAACAGTCTTGTCAGCAGTTTACAGCATTGAATAATGCTCTGACTTAGTGTGAAACGCGTCTGCTGAATTATTCAGGAAGTAGCGGTTTTTTGCCAAGTTGATACAAAAAAAGTTTGAAATATTTTATTTAGGTTTTATCTGTGATTATAGAAACACTTTAAAATTACAGGTAAGTAATAGTAGATTTATTTCTGTAGTCACAGGAATTTTGCTGTTTATTGCGGTAGCAGGAGATAGTAACTTCACATATTTACTCAGCTATCTTATCTATTATTTATTGGGATCTGAGATAATCATAAAAATAAACTAGGCCTACATATAAAATCTCAATTTTGTTTTAAAAAAAATAAAATGTTAGTTTGTTGATGTAATTTCAACTTTTGGACATGTACTATACATAACAAAAAACTCAAATTTAAATACATCAAAATGTATTATCATAAAATAGGAATAAAATCACATTTTGTTAATGTGATATAGTAAACCATTAACATCCAAACTATAGAAGTTACGCTTCATAGTTTGAAAGATATTAATAGTGTAATTCACCAAAACACTTTTTATTGTGCTAAATATAGTTTGTTATTGTGTATTTAGGATATAGACAAAGTTTAAAAGTATTTAATTTGGAACCAATTCTCAGTTTAATATTTTATATTACAGTAGAGCGTCACTAATCTGAAGCGTCGCAAATGCAGATCGTGGTTTCAGCACACATGGCACTCTAAACTAAGTGTTATCTAAATTTAAAATGCAACATACAATTTATTCAATCATGATTTAATTTTTTTAGACTTATATATTCTGCACACTAACCAGTAACTCGTCTTGTAACCGGTGGCGGACTTTGCCATGGTGCCATTCCTAGGCACAATTCGGCCGACCCCACTTTGCGCCCCGTTCGCGAATTTATTGGAAACGTAATATAATGCTTTTAATTTTTCACCATACGAATCCGTTTTCATGCCTGCTCAAAGAAATGCATAGTAAAAAAATAATTAACTTTCAATAATGATGCGCTTTGAGATTAAAAAATATGTTGGTATTCATGCAATAATGCATTTTACGTTTAAATTAATTACCGATTACCATGCCGACCATAGTTTACTGTCCTAATGCAATAATAATAAACGTAAAGTACATATTAAATAATAATGTATAATAATATACTATATATTGGGCACTATATTTTAATGAAATATATTTTGAAAATATACAAACATTACTTCACTTTCATATTTGTTGGTGAAGACAATTGAAAATAAGGACACTTTTGAGATTAGAAAGCCCCCCTGCTGGATCCGCCACTGATTTAACTGAGGTTCACATTATGACATTCACCAAATTTAACTAGGTACTATTACTATTGTCACTAAAACTCATCGGTACAAAAAACAAACGGCTGCCGCCTGCCGCCCCCTCAAGGCTACGCCCATAGGCACGTCCGTAATGGGAAGTCTGCCACTGCTTGTAACCAATCAGCAAAATAATAAAATTTATTATGAAACTTAATTTTTAGCTAATATGTCATATAATATGATTTTAATATTATTATTTATCTGTAATTGGAATTTGACAATTGTAACATAGCCACTTGTCTGTTTCTGTTAATTTTTCCCTGCATATCTTTTTCACTAAACTCTTGTTTTTTTTATGACCTCTTGAAGTCCATTTTGTATATTTTATTTTATTTAAAAAAAAAATTTTTTTTTCCAGGCGAAAAATTTATTAAGGTTGTCATTGTCTAACTAAAGTTAAATTTTAAAATAAATATTACATAAATAAAACTAATCAAAGTAAAATAAAATAAATGTTTAAAACTAATTGTAACTATCTAAAACTACAGAACCTAAAATTATACAAAATTTAAACATTATTAAATAGATTAAGGTGGCGTAAGAAAGTGAGGACACGGTCGATAGCCGTGACATCGTCCCTTAAAACCACCTTTAAACTACCTAAAAGATTGTAACAAATATACAAATTGGTCAACTCATCACAATCAAGCAGAATGTGCTTGATTGTGATGGTACTTTTACAAAACGGACAAAGTGGTGGATCCTCATGTCTCATCAACCATCCATGTGTTAACAAAGACAGATGTCCTCCATGGTCGGGCGGTATTTTTTGTAATAATTTCTGGTTTATTTCATACCTACAATATACTATAAGCATTAAAATAGAGTATAGTTAATTAAATATCAATAATACGCCAGATATCTGTCAGAAGGAAGGTAAATGGAGTTGTTAAAAATGGTAGAAGTTAGGAAGAAGGTAAAAGGAGTTTTATCTGATGTTGAGATTAGGAGGCTGTCTAGATTTGGTGTACCACTGGTATGATAACTCCCATCTTCTCAATTCTGAAGGGTTGCAATCAGGGGGGAGGACCTTAATTATTTTGGTGGTATAACAATCATTGAAAGATATGATGTTGAGACTAGCAGCGTGTTGAGCGGTTGGCCTGTCTATGTTCAAAGTTCCAACGTCATGTCTGTGGCTATTCATTCTGATGCTCAGACCATCCGTGGTAAGGCCTATGTACTGTGCCGGGCAAAATTTACATTGCAACTGGTATATTACATTTTTGGATATACAAGTATGATGACCCTGAATCTTGATATCCACATTGGTTGCTAGGCTATGGAAACTATTTGTTGGGATGTGTATTGGACATGTCTTGCATCTAGGTCTATTGCACGGAAAGGAGCCATGAGGAAGTTTAGGTGGTTTTTCAGTACCTATATATATATATACTGTATATAAATAAATTTTTGGACTAGATAGGAGACTGACAGACTTACCTAGTGGCAATAGTCCAAAACTGCAATCTCTTGGAAATAAATAAATAGACACATATAAAAACATATCACACTATTGAAATATTTCGATCATACAATGATCTTTATCAATCAAAAAAGAAAAGACTGAAGGTTCACTTCAGTATTTTTTTTCTTTTTCCATGATGTTGCAGTTTTGGAATCTAGTCCAAAAATTCCTAAATAAGCTATAAGCTCTACTAGAACTAACTTAATATATATATATATATATATATATATATATATATATATATATATATATATATATATCACTTTCACTTATGTACTTAAACAAGAATCTTGTTTAAGTACATAAGTGAAAGTGATAAGTGTATACAAGAAAACAGTGTTGCATAACTACAAATATATATATATATATATATATATATATATATATATATATATATATATTACTTTTTCTGTTTACTCACATCTCCAAAAACATTTACCAAATATTAATGACACACTTTATAGTTTCCGGTTGATTTATAATTTCAATAATTGAAGATTGATAAAATTTTCTAAACCATATTAATCATGTTTACACTCGCAGAGATTATTGTTAAATAAAAGCAGTTGACTTGGGAATCTGGTACAACTATTTATTTACCTAAAATGTATTTATTTTAGACAAATATATAGTTCTACCTGACTTGCAAGTCAACCGCTTTTATTTAACAATTTCCTAAACCATAGTTACTCTGCACTATATTGCTATATTTAAAGGAAAACGAAGCTGATATAAATGTAAAAATTAATTACAAAATGAAAGTAAAGATAATTAGGGTAATAAACTACTCTTTTAAACTGTATAGTTTTATACATGGCGGCCAATAATATATTGTAACATCACATTTTTATTACGTAACATATTTCAAAATAACAAAATAAATTTTGAATTTACATTATTTTTTAACACAATAAGACTTTACAAAAAAAAAAAACAACAAATTACCTTTAAGTGTGTAAGATAGCATCATATGTTTGATGAATAGCTGCAGCGACATCCAGCGACTTAGACTTGATTGACAGAGCAACATTAGTGTTCCCAGGCTGAACCTTCAATTCAATAAGCACCCATATTCCGTTTGTTAGTTTTAGTGATTGGTATAGCATGTCTTGTCCTTCCACATTTCGTTTGGCAATTGTAAAGACATTATTCTGTTGCATTTTCTGTATGATACCATCAGCATTACACTGAATGTTCGTAAGAGTGTACTGGACTTCGTTCTGTGCAGGGATATCTTTCCATGTTGACAGAAAAATACGCTTATCCATTTGTCCATCTTCAACAAAAAATACATTTATTGGTACTATACAAGCAAAATAAAATACTTCTAAGTGATTTTTAACAGCAACTTGAAGATTTGTTAATGGCTCCATTCGTTGTACAACTCCAGTTGGAGCTAATGGAAGTGAACATTCATGGGATACACCTGGATTGAGCGGTGAAATCACTTGAAGAGGACGTGCTGGTGTTAAACCAAAACTATTTTTATTCAACTGAATTGCAAAAGCTGTCATTGGTTGCATTGCTTTATTTGTGAAAGTAAAATCCATACTGATTTGATTGTTTTTCCTGGAAAATGTACCCCAAACCTCCATTCCTTTTCCTTTTTCAGCAGATAGCCACATTATTTTAGGAGGAGAATACATAGAAGGTGTTGGTGTAAATCCAAATATATCGCCTAAAAGACCAGTTGTCGATTGAGAGGCTGGTGTTGCTGATAAGTTCATATCATTTGTCAAGAAAGCATCTAAGCCTCCTCCAAGTAGGTCAACAGCTGGACTTGGAGTTGGGACTACAGTGGGTGCACTGATATCCATACTCAACAGATCACCAATTAACGAGTCTTGTGAAGGAATCACAGAGGCAACTTCACTAGGTGCAGCTTGTACAGCTTCTTGGGAACCCGATCTCACTGGTAAAGACTTTCTTAGTCCTCCACGACCTTCAACAAAAGCTGAGGGTGGTTTGTGATAAACCGAAGCTAAACTAGAAATATGGCATATCAATTCATCCAAGAGTGTTGGCTCTAAAAGGTCTGTTTCTTCTGATATCAAAGGTTTTTCAGCAAGTACAACTTCTTTCGCTGCAGCAGGATCAGTTGACAATAACCGCCAATAAATAAAACCGCGATCTCTCAAATCTGGATTGTCGGAGTCTTGAGTAGCTAGGCTTAGGACTTGTTGGACTAACTCTTGGGTATCTGTTGGACGTTTTAAGAAAAGTTTTACGATCGCTGTTAATAACTGTAACTGAACCTGAGTATTCTCATCATGAAATCCTTCTAAGAAACTTTCTAACAATTCATCAGCATTATCAATACGCTCTGCATATTCTCCGATAATCCAAATCATAGACGCTCTAGCCTCAGGCTCATCTAACGTATCAAGATTCTCACAAAGGGTGGATATTATACTCTCGTACTTATTAGGATACTTTCTGAAAATATCTTTAATTACAACAATAGCTTCCTGAACAACGTAATTTACTTTGGTCTGAATAAGATCAAGAAGCGTTGAAACGCATCGTTCTGCTGATTGTTCAACCTTGATTGCACAACGCCCAATTGCTCTTACGGCTTTGCGAACAAAATCTACATCAACTTCAGTGGCATACTCTTTCAATTCAGATAAAACTTGCGCAATATTAGCTTGGGACGCAAGACGTATCATAATATCCAATTTTTCTAACTTAACATAAATAGGATCGTTATATTTCACAAAGAAAACCTTCATTTCTTGTTTTAGAATATCAGGACGTTTCTGTACAATTAAATTAATATTGCGAAGCGCAACATATTGCACTTCAGCTTCTGAAGATAGCAAAGTGACTAAGGGAGGGGCTAATTTTTTTGTAAGAGTAGCAACAAAGTCATAATCAGAAGAAAGCATTTCCATGAATTTCATTAAAACTTTGACAGCTGAAAGGACAACAGCAGCATTTGCATGAGCAAGACGAGGAGTAATACGTTCACATATGCTTTGAGCTTCTCTATCGTCCTTGGGGTTATAGTTGGCTAGCGAATCTAAAATAAACACTTGCCCCCACTCAGTGCACTCATTGAGGGCTGTTAGTAGTTTGTTGATGGTTTGAGCATTCATTTCTATTAAAGGAGTTCCACTCAAATTTGCTTCATTCATCTCTGAAAGGGCTGCAACAGCATTCGCTACCTAAAATGAAAAAAAAATTAAGTAAAATGTAAAGAATATATTTCAAAAGAAACTTATGGCAAATGAAAATAAAAGCATTTTCAAAATTGTGTACACTGTCAACAAAATGTGTTACCATCAAATTTTAATTTCTATTATGTTTTCTTAAAATAGGTTAAAAATATTTTCAAAACATAGCACTGAATAATTACTCTGTATTTCCTTAAGCTGTCTATTGTTCTGTTCCTCTTGGAACAATAACGTAGATACTATTTTGGGAAGTATTTTTACTCACAATTTGAATTGTGTTTTAGCAAGTTATTATTCTCTTGAATTTTGTAGTCCATTACATTCGGTGGAACTTAATTCACTTTTACATTAATTTATGACTATCCGAACTTTAAATTTTATAAATTTGTAATAACTTACTGAAACAGAACGTTTTTGACCGCTCCGTCGCGATCTTCATCAGTGTCTTCTACTTGGAGTTGTTAGGTTAAGCGGTGATGGTTTTAAAGTCAGGTTTTCAATAGTATCAAAGGGTATGTGTGATTTATATTGAGTTTATTTGTTTAATATGTTTGTATTTTGTGTTTTTGTAAATTTCATATTGTTTTAGTGTGTTGGGATGTGGTCCTTTTTTGTTGATGTGTAAGTTTTCTAGGTTATGGTAAATGTCTGTGTATTTGTGTCCTGTTTCTTTTATATGACTGTAAATTGTTGAGTTAGTGATCTGTGTGTGTTCCTCGACTCTTTGTTTGAAGCTGCGACCTGTTTGCCCAATGTAGAATTTGTTGCACTTTAGTTTGTATATGCCTGGGGCTTGTAATTTATCTTTGTTGTTGGTATCGTGTTGTATTTCGTATTGCAAATTGTTATTAGTTTTGTATGCTATTTTGTATCCTGTTTTTTGAAATTTTTGGGCTGTATTATTTGAAGTTCTGTTTATGTATGGTATTGTGATGTATTTGTTTTCCGTGTCTGTAGTGTTAATTTTAGCGTGTTTTTGTATATCGTGGCATAGTTTGCCTATTATTGTGGTGTTGCATCCATTTCTGTATTCTAAATATTTAATGATGTCTAGTACTTTGTTCTAAACTGGACACAAATACACAGACATTTACCATAATCTAGAAATCCTACACACTAGAACAATATGAAATTTACAAACACACAAAAACAGTTTTGAAGAATTTGACATAAAATACAGCAAACTTAATATTTATACTATATGATCAAAAACAGAACCACAAGTGGGGTTTCAAAATGTCTTTTTTTTTAATTACAAAATATATGGGGCCTAAAAACATCACAAATTATTTTTAATAAACCTAAGCTCTAAAATTCACACATAAAACGGCTATGAATTCTTATTCCTATTATTTTAAATTTAGAGATAAGTTTGGAAAGTTTTGATACATTAATATAGCTAAAAAAATGTCTAAAGAAAATTGTACAACTAAAAATTTATGTAAAGTTAAGAAAGTCTCATACGAAGGGAATCAGTATCAACCAGTCATAGTAAATTTATTTTTCACCAAGATTTGGCTTCATGCTTCATATCTCAACCACAGGTTTATTGCCTGCCTTCACACTTCACACTTGTGTCAGATTAATAAAAATATTTTGGGGGGCTTGTGGGAAAGGGGAGAAGGCCCCCAGCGTCCAAAAATTATCTATGAAATATGGTAGCTAAGGTGTAAACTCTAAACGCCTTCTATCTGAGGGAAATAGTTATACCTTTACTATGTGGCACTACACAATCATCAATTAACATTGTTCCCATATATTGCCATATAAAACACCTATTTATTACATTGTCAGTGGGCGTATTTATTAATGATTATAGAATGATATTATAGCAATTAATATGGGTTTGCAACATTTTCTACTAATTAATTAGTAGATTTAAATCACAGACGAACTAATAAATGCAAACAAGGCATTTTATTTTACAATTATAGTTAATTATAATTTTGAACTTTAAAGTTTATAAAAACTTACTGAGACAGAACATTTTTGATTGATATGTGGTGATCAGTGTCTCTGTCTAATATGATTTGAAGTTTCAGTTCATTGGCATAGCCTATGGTTCAGTGAGACTTTATTTTTCTATAAAGTTTTAATACTTTTATGTAAATGATTTCCGATTTTTGTTTAGTGATTGTTGCTGCTTTTGGGTTAATGATAATGTTTATTTTTGCGTATGTGGGTGTTAGGTTATGAATTAGGCATTATTTGTTTGATTGTATGTGAAATGTATGATACACTGATAAAGATCACCACATAGTGATCAAAAACGTTCTGTCTAAGTAAATTTTTACAAATTTAAAAAATTTAAAGTTTGGATAGTCATAAACTAATGATAAAGTGATTAATTAATATTCACCACTACATGGTGCTAATAGTGCATTGTTAAAGTTTATTTCTTTTTAAATGTGTAACTTTTTTGAAGTAAACAGCAAGTTTAATTGCAAGGCATTTTGTGATAAAGCCGAAATGTTAAATTAGTAACGTTTTATGTGTGCTGTGAAAGAGGTAAAATTGGTATTTTCCAAAATTTAAAATTTTTTAGGAATGAGCAGTAGTTTTTATAATTTTTTTTGTATTCTTAATGGTTTTCTGCATTGCCTGGGATAATTTTGTTCACTAAAATTGTCTACGTGGGAACGGCAAATAAATACCAAAGACTCACATCATTATCTAACTGGTTAATGTACGAAGTAGCCTTTATTTTATGAATACCTAATATATAAATAAAACTTATCAAAATGTTATGTATTGTACATTAATGCATTACCAATACAAGATGGAGGCCACTTACTAATCAGTTATGTACAAGTCCAAACTCTTAACTTACATTAGTAATAATTGGGTTAATTGTGGGCTTTAGCAGCCACCCACAATATTTTGGAAAGTTGTTCAAAATCACCAAATAGGACGATATCCACAAACATTTTTTTTTATTGACCGAGGAAAGTTACTTTTTTTTCAATTAAAGTAGGGTAAAAAATTCAGTGCAGAGGCATAAGTTGTGAATGGGCGCAAAGTGATATAAATGTTTTGAGACATCACATTGCGGAGCATGAAGTTGTACATCGGTCACAGAGTGATACAGTGATGTCACGCATACCTTACGTGTGTAGAGATTTGAGAAACGTTTTTCTTTCATTTTTATGGGTTTTGCATATGTATATTTGAATATACTTATAAAGTCTCCAGGTAGAATAGATTTGGTTTTAAACTTATACATTGCTATATACCTTTATTAAAATATACCTAAAAAGTGTCCAGTCAGGACAGATTTGGTTTTAATTTTACACGTTCCCTAAATGGTTATATGTATCAAATTAGAACTAAATCTATCCTGACTGGATACTTCATAGGTATGTGGTGCTGCAAAGGGCTACTTAACGTTGATGTTTTTCTTTTGTTATATTGGTAGTTTTTTGGGAGTAAACAGCAAGTGTGGTCATTTTGCAAGTTACTAATTCATAATAACTATGCCAAAAGTATAACAATGAGTGAAAATGTTTATTCTTGGAGCCACAAGTAAGGTATGTGTGTAGAGTTTGCGTGACATCACAAAACATTTGTATCACTTCGCGCCCATTTACAACTTATGCCTCTGCACTGAATTTTTGTACCCTACTTTAAATTGAAAAAAAAATAACTTTCCTTCGTCAATGAAAAAAATTCTTGTGGTTATCGTCCTTTTTGATGGTCTTGAACAATTTTCCAAAATACCGTAGGTGACCGCTAAAACCCACAATTAGAATTTTTATGTGCTTATAGTAGTACTTTTATTTGTAAAAAATTACACTAGATACATATATGAGCTTCTAAAATGTATTAAATGTATAAAAAAAGATAATGTTAGGAATGGCACATAAAAGTATTACTACTAATAAAATAAATTTGCTTTAGTAAACTCTATTCATTTAATTTTTCGGTAATTATTCCGACATGCGACTACCGCTATTTTTGTGAATTTTTTTTACTTTTCTTATGTATTTTTACGTCCTAGACACGAATCCAACATTATTTTTTGTCGCTGACGCCGTTTTTTTAAAATATACTTAAAAAACATAACCTAAACTAACCTTTATTGACGTACGACTAACGCTATTTTCGTGAATTTGTTTTTACTTTTCTTATGTATTTTCATGTTTTTACATATATATGTACGTTCCCTACACTTTTATGTATTTTTGTGAAAGTTACTTTATTTCACATTTTAAATGTTAGATTTTAATGACATGTAGGCCTATAGCGTGAACCGAGCGCGCAGTTGCTATGGCGCACTGCACTACGTCTAGATCTGTAATTTTATACATTACTATATACCTACATTAAAATATACCTACAAAGTATCCAGTCAGGTTAGATTTGGTAATAATTTTATTCAGAATTACTATCTATTTTTATTAAATTATAACCAAATCTATCCTGACTTGATACTTCATAGGTATATTTTAATGTAGGTATATAGTAATGTTGTATAAAACTATAACTAAATCTATCCTGACTGATTACTTTGTATGTATATTTCAATATAGGTATATAGTAAAATTGAATATAATTATAACCAAATCTATCCTGACTGATTACTTTGTATGTATATTTCAATATAGGTATATAGTAAAATTGAATATAATTATAACCAAATCTATCCTGACTGGATACTTCGTAGGTAGTCATTCGTAGGTAATTCACGAAAATAGCGGTAGTCACACGTCGGAATAGCGGTAGTAGCACGTCTGAACTTACGTCAATAAAGGTTATGTTTTTTAAAGTATATTTTTAAAAAACGGCGTCAGCGACAATTATTAATGTTGCATTCGTGTTTAGGACGTAAAAATACATAAGAAAAGTAAAAAAAATTCACGAAAATAGCGGCAGTCGCGCGTCGGAATAATTACCAATTTTTCTATAAAAATGATTTGTTTTATAAAGACATGTTGAATATATAGCTACTTGTGTGTTTCAAAGTGAGGCTATGTGCATTTTACAAACCTCTCTTACAAAGCAATATTTTCAAAATATTCCATTTTTGAGGTGTAGGTCCCAAGTTTATTCTTTCACGTCCTTAAGAATTTTCTTCATTTCCTAGTAAAATTTTTATTGCAATATTTACCTGAAGAAACCAG
The DNA here is from genome assembly GCA_036971475.1 of Prosapia bicincta. Classification (NCBI taxonomy): domain Eukaryota; kingdom Metazoa; phylum Arthropoda; class Insecta; order Hemiptera; family Cercopidae; genus Prosapia; species Prosapia bicincta. The sequence goes on from JBAIZL010000010.1 coordinate 16,164,456, forward strand.
TAATTACCAATTTACAAAAAGAATTATTACTTACCACCATGGGATTTGAATCAGAAAGAAGATCTTTTAATTGATCCAAAAACCCTTGGTCTTCTACTAACTGTGCATTAATATCATAGAGTTTTGCAACACAGACAGCTGCAGTTTTTCTTACATAAGGATCTTCATCTTTTAAACACTTTCTGAGTGGCTCACAAAGATATTCAGTAATTTTATCTACTCGAATACACCCCATTGTTCGAACAGCTAAAGCCCGAATTAAAGGATTTGGATCTTCACAATCTTTAACAAAAGTATTCACTGCCATTATTGCCATATCAGGTTGACTTTTGGCATAATTCATCAAATATAAATATACAAGTTTTTTAAGTTCCAAGTTGTCAGTTTGCATACAGTTTACTACATCAGGAAATAAAGCAGAAACGTCTTTACCTACTGTCATAGATGCTATCACCTTTTTCACAGCTTCACGTTTTTTCTCTTTTTTATCACTATTTAGTTCTGATTTCAATTCGAAAATTTCACCTTTTTTAGTAGTGGTAAAATATTTTGAATCCGTCATGTTTAAGATTGTCTCTAACTGTTACACTTCTGTTTATTCACTAAACCTTTTTACAAAACTGATAAAAAAACAGTCCTAGAACTAAGTTCGATTTGTATAATTTATGCTAACTATTCTACACCACTGATATACCTGCAAAATTTATTTAATTACTGAACAACTAGTATTAAATTAAACTTAATTAAAAAAATGAAATTGACTTGTTAACAAACGAACCATCAGCTGTTGTTAACTTGTAACCACCCACATACACATGTCAAACATGTAAAGTAAACACCACAATAACACTAATTTTCCCTCTTTTCCCCTAGTATTAAGAGTAGTCTTACATACTAGAGAAATATTATTATTTTTCATAATTTAATATATATTTGCTAGACCACCACACTCTAGAGTAATTTCCAAGCCGTTGTTAAGAGTATTTTACAAAAGTTTGTGAGCAGAAATTTCAAACAACAATTATACTATGTAGCATGGTATAGTAAACTCATTCTTCGTTTGTTCTTTGTTAAAATAAAGAATGAATTTCAGTTGTTGTTAAGAACAAATGAAATAATGTTTTGACAAACTATATATACGTATATATATATATATATATATATATATATATATATATATTCTTGAATTTTGTAGTACATTACGTTCGGTGAATCTTAATTAATCACTTAAACAATAGTTTATGACTATCCAAACTTTAAAGTTCCGATAGTCATAAACTATTAAGTGATTAATTAATTTATATATATATATATATATTTATATATATTTCTTATTACACTTTTTCTATTATATATTATAAATACATGTATGTGTGTGTGGTTTATCATATTTAGGTGTAATATTTATATATTTATTGTTTGAATCAATTTTTAACTAAAACACTTGTAATTTTTTTTTATAGTTTCAGTGAAAACTAATAGCTCACGTGAAGATGGAGTCAACAAATATGAATAATTTTTTAATGTTTTGAAAATGGTGGAACTATTATCCAGTGTAACTATATTTTATTTCTTATTACACTTTTGCTCATATTTTATATAAATATCAAACAAAATAAATTTGATAAACTGAAATAAATCAATCAAAAAATACAACAAAATATTATATATATATATATATATATATATATATATATATATATATATATTGACACATGTATCAGTCATTCAAAAAGTCAACAAAATATTATATATGTAATTATAACACTGTAATATGTAATATTAGTGAAAATATTAAAATTAAAGATACGTTATATAGAATTTATTACTATTTTATTAAAATTTGTCTATATATTTAGATACTCCTAAAAAAGTATTTAAACTGCAGTTTTAGTGTATTATTATGAAAAAATATGATTTGGCTTTTCTTCAAAAGGCATTTAAATTTTGTCCTCAATATTATAAAGCATATTCAAGTTATTACAGTTTTAATGGGTAAATATTAGAATAATTAGACAAAAAATTTCATTTTCTCCAAGTAAATAAATTTCAATTTTAAAAAATATGATGAATATATATAATAAAAGAAGTCATGAAAATTATTCTCTTGAAAAAACTATTGAAGTTCATGTACTCCTACCATATCAATGACATAAAAAAAGGTTCAAAAACACCTGGCCATTCAAACCTTAACTTTAACCCTGAAGTTGCTTAGAACTGAAACCGGTTTTTAACTTCACTTAAAGGTTATTTTGAGACTAAAAATAAGTCATTTTCAAATACCATTTCTTGTATATACAGAAACGTAGTATTATGTGACTAATATAATTTACAAATTACACTTTTTTGTAATTTACAACTAGCTCTTCATGAACAGCAACAAGATTTCGATATTATAATTTAAAACAACAGCAGTTTTAATTATACTTAGGTTATTTCTGTAATGAGTATTAGAAGTTGTGTTGAAATGTATGGGTAAGGAAAATTAAATTATATTCATTAAAATGGTATTAAAATTATATATATATAATGATACGTATTCCTTCACGGATGGAAAAATATGATGAATAGTTACTATCTGGAGTACATCAGCTCATACTGCAGTCCATAAATTCGCAGTTCCGATGTAAAGACTTCTACTCGCTCTTCTACTGTTGTTGGGTTCACCTCGTCAATGCTGGATGAGATTCTAGCGAAACGTCGAAACTGCGAATTTATGGACTGCAGAATGAAAGGATGTACTCCAGATAGTAACTATTCATCATATATATATATATATATATATATATATATATATATATATATATATATATATATATATATATATATATATAGTTGTGAGTCATAAGAATGTATCTATCTGCAGCTTCATCTAAAAAATATATTGTATTATTCACTAAGAGAGATCGCTACTGGAAATGCACAACTGAAATGTAGCAACTAAAGATGTAGCCTTTGATTACTGATGGAAAAATTACACAACTTAAACATATTTGAGAAGTTAGAATCCATAGTTACAGAGTATTGTTTTGTGCTTGTATAGATTTAAAATATGGCCAGTTAAAATGAATAAAAAACTAGATTTCTTCATTTCCCATGTTCTTAAAAAGGTTATTTGAAATGATGAAATTGTAGTGGAAGAAAACAGAAAAAGTGTTTGAAATTTATTTAGGAAATCTTAGAACTGAATCTTTGTATTCCATAGGCCAAGACTTACGATTCTGTGATTATAGAAGTAGTATCATCCTCAGTAAATTTTGGTTTTTAATAATGAAGGGATATAAAAATGTTTAAAAATGATAAAAAAACTAAATACTCTCTAATGGAGTAATATAATATTTTATAATGACTAGTTACCTACTACAGTCACACCAACCTTGATCAGATCAGAGAAACAATTGGACAGAGAGTTGATAATTCAGAGACACAGATGAAGATCGGCACATAGCGATTGAAAACGTTCTGTCTCAGTAAGTTTTAACAAATTGACTAAATTTAAAGTTCGGATGGTCATAAACTATTGTTTAAGTGATTAATAATTGATAATCCACTTTCCCTTACGATGATGTCATCGTTTTACTGAGTCTACGTGTAAGCCAGGGATGGCCAACTTCTTAACCCTAAAGGGCCACTTCAATTTTTTCATTGAAAACAAGGGTTGCACAACTAATTCCATACATACATCAATAAGCCAAATGTAACCAATACGTAATATTAAAATTTTAGTTGTGTTATTTAGTCATGTTGTTTACGCTTATCAGAACATAGTATTAGAAAAAAATTCTAATTTATTTAAATTTTACCATAATTATGTAGGCCTACCTACTTCACTTAGTGAGAGCACCACAGCAAGGACAATTGTTCAACAATTCATCAAAATCAATCTGAATTGAAGTGGTTGCAATCTTTAACAGTTGAGTTTGCAAGTGTTGCGGTGAGTTGATTTTATAAATTTCATTGTTGAAAAGATGCACTCACCTTATGTGATTCATTGAAACTATTTTCCTAGCGAAGACACATAGTTTGGGGTATTTCTCCTCAGGCACTCGACTCCAAAACGCACCAGTTTCCCACCTTGTCTGAAAAGACGGGTCACTTTGCAAGTCACAGAGCTCTTATTGTGGATAGGAACCGTGTTCACCCTATATCCTATACTTTTATGTTTTAACATTCGTCTGGGGCTGCATAAAACCAGGTTGCAGGCAGGTAGTTGGCCATTTCTGATGTAAGCTAATGGCTTATTTTGGGAAACACAACCTTCTTTTAATTTTTTCCTGCCTTATCATGTGCGTTCAGTGGTTACCATCTACTGTTTAACCTTTCAATGGTTTATCTTTTTTAATAATAATTTTATTTTATTCATTTTTTTAGTGAGTAAAAATAAAGTACTACTTCAATAATAACAAGTATATAAAGGTTAATACAATTTTGAAGTAACAATGACATATTTACTTAGAGAAAACTGATTCAACACATTTAACCTCCAAATTTTCTGGAACAAATAGCTCGTTATGCTTAAACAGTAATTTACAATATGAAAAATATATCTTTAGAAAAAATCAAGGTGGCTAGACTTTGAAGGAATAACAATTCCTTCCCTTTATTGCTTGCATGAAAAGTCTATGCCTGCATACATTTCCAAGGTATCTATGTTGGAAGACGGCATAACTGAAGTGAGCTTCAAAACTAATGTGGAATCATTGTACAGAATCTGGATAAAACTATATTCAGGAATTCTGAGTATAAAATAATTGCAGCCATATAAAACTATTTTAATCCTTCACGCTGGTTCTCTAATATTAATCTGAGTCTACTAAGGTATTCAGTTCAAAAGTCGCTGCTTTTGCAGGAATTAAAATTTAAATACAGTAGAGTTTCGATAATTTGTGGTGAATGGGACCGAGAGCCCTCGGATTACACGGAAATAAGTTCCTATGCATTAGAAAAAAGTAGGACTTGTAATGAACCATAATAAAGTAAAACACCTCATATTCAGATTAATGTGGCGACAGCCCGATCCGGATTTATTAATACCGGGAATAAAGACCAGTCCAGCTAATCGTGTCTTGAGTGATTTGTTTGCTTCAAGAGTTTATTTTCTGATATTTCACCCACAAGACTAGACATTTGTGGTTTCTAAGGGATATTTGTAGATTGTTGAAACTTACAGCGTAAATAAAGAAAGATATTTATGGCCCATTGACCTTCTGTCAGACAATCTAAACATAACTGATAAGGGCATTCAAACAACTGATGAAGTTGGGTAATAAACCAATCTGTAGAACACTAGTGAATTGAATGATACAACAGAATGTGAGGAAGAAAAATACGGTATTGATATAAAGATCTCTTGAAAGAATCATTGCTTCTGCATGACTTAGTGATAGAAATATTTCTTAACTCCAGATTCATTTTCTTTATAGCTGTAAACATTCCTTGGATGTCGGACTCATTTCCATTTAAATAGATAAAATGGACTCAAACAGAAAAATTCTCGAATTTAACGGAAGCTCGAAAAATCAGGACTCTACTGTATATATTTTGTGTTCACCAAATATGATGGGACTTTAGTGAACCCAACAGGATATGGGCACTAATTTCATTCTTGGGAACAGGTTTTGGAAACTGGTATTTTGGTACTGTTTAAGTGATGTGTATTATTGTCTATGAAGGAAAGAGTTAAAAAAATAACCAAGACATCATTTTAATAATAGTTTTATACAAAATTTGAACAATGACTACGGTTTTATAATTGACAAAAGACAAACAATAATATAAAAAACAATTTTTGTTGTAAAGATGTAAAACAATCAGTATAGTAATTACTAATATCTAGAATAAACAGAAATAAGAAATATAAAGTAAAATTCTAAGGAACAAGTTGTAATATACTCCAAGATTACTTTCATTGTAAGGTAAGAAAATAAAAATAATTTTGGTAAATACTTTTAGTAATAACTTGCAGAGTTATTGTTAATTTGAAATTTTGAAATCAATATTTGACTTATTTTTTTATTTATATGTCAGACGTAGAAGATATATTTGTGTCGCTCCAAACAAAAGTTATAAAAAGACTTGGTTACTTTGCAATCAAATTACACAATGTTTTACAACAACTGTAATTTACTTATTTTTCTTTATAAGTTCCAAATACTTTTAAGTTATAGATAATACCAGTATTAGGTTCTTATATATTCTAAAAGAGACAATTGCTGTTTCAATTTTACACTATTGAATATTCATTTGATGTAGGTGTCTGGACACTCATAATTGTTTTTCTTTTAACTTAACCTAAAATTACTACACATGGGCCTGACTGATACAGAGGGAAAGTTATTTATACGTAGTTCCCACCCATGTCAACCTGTAACCCTTTCCACTTAGGTACCTTTCTATAATGTTGTTTACCTTTTGTTGAGAAAGTAACATTATGTATGCTTGAGCTCTTGAACAAATATGTCTCTCAGACCCATCAAAGCATTAGTGACCCTAATGGCCATATCTGTCAGACTCATAAATAGTAGTTTTCAAACATTTTCGCTATAAATAATTTCATTTTTTTTTAATACACATTTTTACTGGCCAATACTTTTAATCAACACCAAGGACAAAAGTTGGACATACTAGAGTAAATCTAGAAGAATTAGTTGATTTTTCAATTCCTTCTATTAGCTCATTTATATATATCTTGTACAAATTTTCAATCATTAATAAAATACGTTTTTATTCATCCAACATGTTCCAATACATTTTTTAAAACCTGTAGTGGATGACAATTGATGTTATTACAGTTTTTTAAAATATTTATTCATTTCAATTTTAAAAAGTTAATGTCTCGATTCAAACTGAATGACTCCACGTTTGAAATCCAGCACTTTGGCACTGAGCAAACTTTCCCGACGTTAGAAATCATTTACTTAAAGACGTATATGAAATTTTAAAAGACAGGTTCCTTGGAATAATGAAGCATTTGTAAGAGATGGGTAGAATGAGAAATTATAGACCACCATCGTTTTCTTAAATCAGAAACTAAAAATAGAAAGTGGATAAATAGTAACAAACAAAAATAATAGTCCAACACCATATACGGTACAGAGTGGAGAATTTAAAAGAAATTCACTTTTTTTGACATTTAGTATTGTGATTCTACCTTATGTATATACAGGCCGTCAAAGTTATGTTAGTGTATGCCCAGGAGACGAATTTGGTAGAAATACAATGGTGGGGAGAAATAGTGGTGCGGTAGAGCAGGGGGATTTTAACTGGAATGCATAACACAGCAAATAGTTCCATTATTGTTTTAGTTTGTGTGACAGTATTTAGTATATCAACCAACACAGTATTTTTCAATACTAATTGTGCCTCAACCCAAGACAAGTCTGTTCGGCAAAGGAGTGTCTCAGAAGCCCAACTAAATACATTATTATGAATGTATTTAAAAACATATCTTCATAAAATTCCAACATGTCTTGCTCGGTAATTCAAGACCGCGGACCTTTGTGGAATATCTGTTCATACATTAAGAAATCTAATGAGAAATCTTCCAAAAAATTAAATACTTGTAGTAGATAACGCGGCCGTTATTTCAAATTCAAACAGCAGAAAGTCAATAATGATGACATGGTTAAAAGAAAGAAACATTCCATGTTCTGAAGCAATGTTAAAATGTGAACTGTATGATTTAGTTAAAATGAACGAGTCACGCTACGAGGAGTATTATTTCGATCGCTTATTGGAACGTGAATGTCATAAAGTATTGAGACTGCCACCTTACCACCCAGGCTTGAATCACATCGAATCAATTAGGGGGAAAATGAAAAATGAGATTTCTGTAGAGAACGTTATGAATGACATTCATAACATGGCATTGTAAAAACAATGGTTGAACAGAAGTTAAGCGATATAATACGGATTTTTTAAAAAAATGTTGTGATCATGTATTAAAAATAGAAAATGAACATTACGAGACAGACAGAGCTATGGACATGCAGTTAGGAAGTATAATGATTACAAATGACAGTGACAGTAGCAGTGATGGAAAATCTGAGAGGGACAGTGAAGAGTCTGACACAGATGATGACATTGTTCCATTACAAATAATGTGTTAAACCGATATAGTCAATACTGTAACCAAAATATTTTTAGTGAATTTTTTGGTTTCTCTGTAACATAGGTTTATATAGTCTAGGCCTGTGGGAGCCTCTTTTTCCTAAAAGAACTACCTCCAACATAGTGGAAGGGTTAACGTTTCCTTGGGGGCTTTTCACTAATGTCCACTGGCCACAGATAATACAATAGTCGACCATAATAGCTACTATCTCTCCTCTACGCCAGCTGGAGTGGAACGAGCTAAAGCAAGCATGCGCAAACGTAAGAATTCAACGTGTCATCCCTTCTACAGTCGGCCATATTCCCCCTCACTTCTCCTATCTGCGCTTCTCCAAAGTACGCTTACAAAACTTTGATGTCCTGCATAGTTGTATTAATTGTAATTATAAATTAGAAAAGTAACTAAAATATAATTTTTCCTTGTTCACCTCAGTAGGAATTGACTAAATATTTTTTCGTAGTATTACATGTTTATAAAAAAGTGATGTTGAAGACACTAGTAAATATCCTGGTTTTTAACTGAATATAACTGATTCTAATACAAAACAGGAGGTAGAGGAAAATAAAGAAAGAAGGTAAAGAATACAAATTGCAAACTAAAGATGATGACAAAGAAAGGGCCAGTAATGTCAAGGCAGGTTCCTCCACACAGATTACAGATAGGAGTTCGTACTACTACGGAAAACAAAAAGGAAAATACCTCTCATTCGAGTAGAAAAAGGATATTCCAAAACAAGCAAGAACGTCCCAACAGTACAATATCATTTACTGGGTTTTGTACTAGTGCAAAATATTTGGGAAACAGTCTTATAGCTGAGGAAGTATGGGGCTTACTTATCTCAAGAGATACCTTGCAGGATATTTTAATGTAGATTAATATTCCACACTCTTTGTCAGTTAGCCATCGAATTGCTCGAACAAGGTTGTTGGATTTGTCAATGTGAGCCGTCAATTGATGTGAATTGTTGTCCAGAATGCTCATTATCTTGAATCAACTAATGATCATCTTTAAAATTATCATGCCACTTAAAACATATCACACGCTTCATAGCAATGTCACCGTAAGCTGTCTTGAGAATATCAAAAGTTTTTCACTAGCAGATTTGCCGAATTCAAGACAAAATTTTACAATAACTTTTTGCTTGTTCAAGTCATTCATTCAATAAAACCCGCTAAACGGAAAAATACACTTTACAAATAACTTTGTAGCTAATCAAGAAATATTGATATTTGCAATCTGCAAACTGTTTGAAAATGGCAACAGGAAGCAGAATTCCCCGCACAGAACTAATACTGCGCAATTCACATAGTATATGAATTTGTAGAAACAGATCTTAACATGTAATTTTGTAAGCCGAACTTTGAGAGAAAGATTGTGGGAGCTTGGAAGGTCGTACGGAGCTGGGAGATGGCTCAGATTAAAGGTATTGATACAAAGGAAGGGGGGGGGGAAATATAAATTTTTCTCAATTTACAACTTTTATAAATGTTTAAGTATTTACAACACTTAAAGTTACCAAAATTTTCCACAAGAAATACATTGCAATGAAAAACAACTGAGTATGATTTGTGAACAAACAAATATTTTAACAGTATGAAAGCAGGTTGTGTGTATACATTGAAATGAAAAACCGATGATTAAGATTTGTAAACAAAGAAATATTTTAACAGTATATAGGTTTTTGCTAATAGCCTTTATGGTTTTTGTGTTTATAATTCAAATGAAAAAGAACCAATTTCCTTTAAGATTTGCATTTTCAATAACTATAAATAAGGGGTAGGGTGAAACATTCTTAAAAGCAGGGTTTCAATTGACCAAACCTGTTTTTACAAATGGCAAACTTTATGATGGACTAAGTCGAGTGAAATCTCAAGATGGATTAAAGATACATGTTAATAATAAGATTGAAAAAAAAATCAAATTGAAAATTCATTAAAAAAATATAGTTCAAAGGAAATTTTTTAATGAAAAATTTGAATTATATTAAATTTAATTTGTATTAAAAAATTATATTACCGTAAAAAGTTTAAAATTTGTTGCAATATGAATAGAGGCATTTGCCCCTAGTCTTGTATATATTTATACTAGAATTCTATCAATTTTTAAAGAAATTTTAGGAATTAAACAGGAAGCAATCATAGTTTAATAACTGTAATTAAACTGAAATCATTCCTCAGAACTAATTCAGAGAAAAACTACCAGAGGAATGTTTAAAAGCACAAGACGTGCCACTCTAACCTTGTCGTAGGTACTTATAACAATCTACAACCTTATTACTCAGACGCTATTTAATGACATATTATTTTTCACAATAATATATCATTATTGTCAAACGTAAAAATCCCATCTCAAAACTAGTAAAATTTATCCAGAATAGAAGACAGATACTTTTGGCATGAATGGAATAACATTTATAGCAATAGACCAGTGTCAAACTGACAATCACAAAAATGTTGGAGATGAGATTGAATAATGTTTTAAATCAATTACTATATAGTATTCCTTTGTTTCAGAAAGTAATTTTCTCAATAACTTAAAAATCTATGATCAATGCTACAGTACAGATATATGCCTATTTAAATTACTATATCAGATTCCAAGGCACCAAAAATGAATAATTGGTTTATTATTTTCTGTGGGCTTTCCAACACACGTGTTAGCCGTGGTTGGTTTAGTGATAATACGATTGGTTTTTGCTAATTTTTGGGTTGTAAATATAAATTTTTGGTTGCAAAATTGAGTACTTTTGTTTTTAATTTGGCATAAAATAAATTTTTCTTTTTTTAGTATGGCTTTTTATAAAGTTTTTTGATTGACAGACGTCTGCCATCACCACAGACGTCATTTTCTGCTTCAAAATTTTTGTGTTACAAATAGATAGAACAACTTAAACAAAATTATCGATTAATACTTTTCAAGTTCTAGTGCCAGATGCATGTTTGTCTGTGAGAATGAATATATTAATCTATCGTATTGTAGAAAATGTTTTATATGAGACAAAAACTAATTTAACGAATAAACTTACTGAGGTAAGAATAGCAGTGAGGTTAGGCAAATACATTTAGTATTTATATTTTACATACATTATATAGACAATTATGCACAGACTGTCGTTATATAATCAGAACCCTTAGTGTGGCTATGCTGGTTGCTGGGAGGTGTTGCCAGCACATGCGACCTAATCATAAACACCAATGGATAAATAAGCTTGATTTTGTATTCGAATTATAAAAAATATACGTATTACAAATACACTTTTATAATATCAGTAAAAAAAAATAAAAAGCATTTCATAATTTTTAATACAATTTCTGAAACTGTAACAGAATTATCAAAATTCCTTTATTATCTTAAATTTTTTCGATGCTAATAATTCCAATATATATCTTGATATTCGCGATTGTTGGCCATCCTGTACGATGATGCCGTGTTTATCACTATTGCAAATTTTATTATTTTTGTCAATTAGGCTTAGGATTAAATTTAAATAATTATTCAACCTGGCTCTAACCGCCTTAGGAATTGACTTAATTGAAATAAACAGTGGATATTTTCAGGTGCTCCGTCAACAAAACAAATCAACATGATTACAGATGATAGACTAACATAGATACAGTATGTAGCCTATATAAATGTCATAATCAAAATTATAGAAATGATATTTATTTTTATGGGACAGTAACTGAGAGGGTAACAAAGTTCTTTCCAGTCCATCAAGACTGTCTCTTCTCCAGCTGTTTGCTGATTAATACAATAAGCAAACACAAGTAGCTTTGGAGGCAAATTGTATTTATAGAAGGTATTATTGGACATATATAGGCCTCTCTCTCTCTTACCGACAAAAACACAGTTTGTATGAAGTATATGATTATTTAAACGCTTCTATTAGTTCACACTAATAGAATATATATATATATATATATATATATATATATATATATATATATATATATATATATATCGTGATATTTCACGTTGTCCATTTTTTTTCCGCTGCACTGACTTTATGAAGTTATTATTATTAATTGTATAACGTTTTTCCACCACTAAGAGCAATAACTTTACCTTATGTGATGAGGCACCTTTCAGTCACTTGACCATTGTCGAATCACTCGTATATGTAGATAGCGTTAGTGATTCGACAATGATCAAGTGACCAAAAAGTGCCTCATCACATAAGGTAACATTATTGCACTTAGTGGTAGAAAAAATTGTTTACTTCTAATAATAATAACTTCATATATATATATATGAAGTCGATATATTTGCAATAATAATATATCAACTTCATAAAGTCAGTGCAACGGAAAAATAATGGACAGCGTAAAATATCAAGATATATATATAAAGAACTAAGTCAAAATACAAATACACAAGAATATTTTGAATATATTTCTTGGTCAAATTTACAATCGTTAATAAAATACTTTTTATTCATCCACTCAAGCTCAAATACACTTTTTAAAACATGTAGTGGACTACACTTGATGTTATTACAATTTTCCAAATATCAATTCAATTGAATTAATTAATTTGTTTTATATGGGAGAAAAACTTTTCACAAAGAGGTAAGGTATGCAATATAGTTATTTCAAACTATTTGGCTTAAAATAAGTGATAACATATGATTTCATAAAACATCTGATTCTAAGTTATAGGTTATGGGATAGAACAGTAATATTAATGCAAAGGTTATGTTACTTTATTTATATTAATTGTAATTATTTAAAAATAAGTAACTAATTTTTGTTTGTTTGTTGAGCTAAGTAGGAATTGACTTTAAAACATTTGTGTCTATTATAAAGTTACAGGCCAGACTATTACCAAGGTAAGTCTGTCAGTCTCCTATCTAATCCAGAATATGTATAAAACTATAAAATATGCTCAGTATATTTAATGCCAGCTTGCCTAGTATAATCACTACGTTGACATGATTTCTTCCAAGACCACCTATCAGAAGCTACACATTTGCTTTTCATGGAATATATATATATATATATATATATATATATATATATATATATATATATATATATATATTTTTTTTTTTATTGAAGGTTATCCTGTTAAAAGCAGTTTTAAAGTTTGATATTTAGGTTGGGAGCAGGTCTACTTGAAATTTCTCAACCTATATATAGTTGAGAAATTATTAGTATTTTTCTTTTCTATAGTATAAAGAAAAAGAAAGATTGATTTTCTTTTTTTTTTATTGACAAAGATCATTTTTGATCAAAATTATTCAATAGTGTGATACGTTTTTATATGTATATGTCTATTTATTTATTTCCAAAATATTGGAGTTTTGGACTATTTCCATTAGGTAAGTCTGTCAGTCTCCTATCTAGTACAAAAATTCCTAAATAAGCTTTAAGTTATACTAGAACTAACACACACACACACACACACACACACACACACACACACACACACACACGCACGCACGCACGCACACACACACACACACACACACACACACACTCAGACACACACACACACACACACACACACACACACACACACACACACACACACACACACACACACACACACACACACACACACACACACACACACACACACACACACACACACACACACATACACACACACACACACACACACACACACATATATATATATATATATATATATATATATATATATATATATATAGATTTTTGGACTAGGAGACTGACAGACTTACCTTGGTAAGAGTCCACTCTGTAGTCTTGAAATAGAAACACATAAAAGCACTTAAACAATGATATATTTCAACCACACAGTGGTCTTTGTCAATCAAAGAGAAAACAAAAAAAGAAATATGAGAGAATGAAATAAAATAAATAATAATAATAAATAAATGATATTTATTTTATTTCATTCTCTCATATTTCGTTTTGTGTTTTCTCTTTGATTGAGAAAGACCACTGTGTGGTTGAAATATATCATTGGTTAAGTGCTTTTATGTGTTTCTATCTCAAGACTACAGTGTGGACTCTTAACAAGGTAAGTCTGTCAGTCTCCTAGTCCAAAAAATCTATCTATCTATCTATCTATATATAACATGAATATAAACAAAAGAAAATAAGTGGATGCTACATTATACTTTCTACTTTCCAATATAGTATTCTAGGAAAGTCAGGCAATGAATGTACTGAGGATATTTTTGATAGTTTTTAAGTCTCAATTAACTAAAAGTTTGTTTTTCTATTACAGAGATACAAAACAACTTAATACTCATAACAAAACAAGAGATACAATAATTTTTAATTAATGTAACTTAACAAAATTAATTCAGAGGCTTAATCACATTTTATATACACATAAACTAGATATATGTAATAAAATACTCCATAAAAAACTATTAGTTATATTCCAGCATTAACAACAAGCCTTTGTACTTCCTCATTTTTAAAATAAAAATACATACTTAATTTAATGTTTTTTTTTTAGTTGATGATTTTAGCATAGTGATAATAAAATCACTCATTATTTTAAAGTCTGTTTTTATTTTAAAAATATAATAATGTTAAGAACATTATAGGGCTGATATTTTCCTAGTGACTTTTCGAAATTTCAAACTTTTTAATTTTTAAAAATATGTAAATGTGTACTAGATAGCAAAATAATCCAGGCAAAACAGTATTATGGGAAACCTGTGATAAGAGAGAACATCAGCAACAGTACAGCCATCAGGAAAAATAAAAACTAATAAGTAAAGTAACAGAAAGGCATAGAAAACACTGCATAGAGGATGAACATGAAGATCCAGAAAAATATGGATATCAGAAGTGGTAATTGTTATATCTAGGAGCTTAAAGAGTTAAAGGAGGGTGATGATAATAAAAAAACATTTCAAGATAAGTAATTAAGTTACCTAGACAACTTGTATGTCAACAGATGTCAGATGTATAAGATTTTCAGCACGGCTAACCTTCGAGGTACAGAGAGCGTGCCGATGCGCTCCTAGCTTATTTCCTTAGATACGGCACGCTCACTCCCAGGCTAATTGAAACTTATCTACTGTCGATACGCATTTGTATAAAGGTTTGATTTTTTCATCAATGCTTCAGAAGAGTTTGGGGAATATTGTGCCTGAGTCGTTTTTAAATCCGACCATCCCAATTTAACTTTTGATGCTTCAACTGTAACAATGTTTCAGGGAGTTTTATGAACAGATTTAATTTCGTTTAACTTTTATATTTTAATGTTTTTTTTAGTTTGAACCATTTAATGCGGCAAAATATCCAAAAAAATAACGATCATAAAAATTAACTAAGCTTTCTGAACTAACGCAAGAATAAACGATAACTGTCCTATTAGAGTGAATAAACCAACTCGAGGTGGGAACAGACTATTGTAAATATGTGTCATTGCAAAATGCTTGGACGCCCGAAAACCTAATGTGTCAACATAAGATTGTAGTAAACAAATGTCAGCTTATCTCGGCTATAGTCTCGGATGTGACATATGTATTATCTATGTCTACGTTTACATTATCGATCTCCGAAACACTTGGCACAAATAGAAACAAACATTCCGAGTTAAACGTTGAGTTAAATAATAAAAATATGGTACAACTCACAAATATACAATTTTTTATTTCAAACGCGTTTCAACGACTAGTTTGTCATCATCCTCAGTGACAGGATAAAAGTTTTTAGCTAAAACTTTATAGGTGATGTTTAATATATATATATATTTTTTAGTTAATTTCATTTGTGTATTTTCACTGAGGATGACGACAAACTAGTCGTTGAAACACGTTTGAAATAAAAAATTGTATATTTGTGAGTTGTACCATATTTTTATTATTTAATTATAACTTTCACTCACAAGCCAGCTCGAATATTATTTATAAACGTTGAGTGCTTATTTAAGTATGTAATAAAATTTAGTAGTAGGGTCTTTAGTTTTGTATAAAAATTTTCTTTTTCTAAGTCTTTTTTATTGTGTTTTCTTATTTGTCATACCGTAATTTATTATTTGTATTTCTTTTTTTAAATTGTGACCCGATAAATAAAACAATATTTTAGAGTCTAATACACTGTTTTGATGTCAACAATAAACATGTATATGTTAGAAATAAATTAGTTTTGGTTGGTAAAGATTATTTAGATTTTTTGGACTAGGAGACTGACAGACTTACCTTGGTAAGAGTCCCAAGAAATAAATCTTTTTGGCCAAATCAAAAAATATGATAATCCAGTTTTACCTGCCGACAAACCACCTCTTGTTTGTGACAAACCTAGCCTAAGTTCTCTCTTCAAGATACCAGTACCCTGTGGACAACTCCCTAAACTGCCAACCCAATCATTATTGCTAAATAACAAAAATAATAATAATAACAGTCCCGATATAAGAAATAACCCTTCACCAAAAACAGTTGCCGTGCACAATATTTCCAACCACACACTCTCGGAACATGAACTACAAGTAATTTCTAAGGGCCTGTCATTCACACCAACTAAGGAAATAGACCAATTCAAGTTAGGAAAAGATGTTTTCAGCTTTGCCAGAAAACTTAGGATAAAAAATTATATAGCTCAGACACCAACTTTCAAAACGGATACAAACATAGACGTATGTCTTGCAAAATTCAAACCACCCTCTAACTGGGATCCACCACCACTACCACCTGATCACCCCATTGAACTTTACATCAACTTTATCATGCAAAGCATCACCGATATAAATTTCACTAAAAATCTGAAGACTAAACCTAACCTTACCAAATTAGAAAAAGCGGCAATATTTTCGTTGAAAAACAATAAAGATATTATGATTCTTCCAGCAGATAAAGGTTCAACCACTGTCATCATGAACAAAGAAGACTACATCAAAGAAGCAAATAAGCAACTGTCAGACATCACAACATTTACTCTCAATTTACTCTCGGACCTACTCAAATATACAGCTCCTGAACAAAATATTTCGGAAACATCTTTAAAATTATTATATAATGAAAACCCCTCTACTCCCCAATTCTATATATTACCAAAGATCCACAAAAACATAATCCCTCCACCTGGTAGACCAATAATTGCTGGCTGCAATTCAGTAACGGAAAGAATTTCAGCTTTCCTCGACTCACACCTTCAACCCTTAGTAAAGAACCTTCCATCACATACCCAGGACACCAATCACTTCATAGATCGACTCTCACAAATATCTGTACCTCTACCCCCGGTAACTATTTTGGTCACCATAGATGTCACCTCTCTCTATACCAACATCCCTCATGCACATGGCCTATCTGCAATAGAGAATTTTCTAAACAAACGCCCAGGCAAGCCTTCTCCCACTACACCTTTTCTTGTGAACCTGACCAGGTTCATCCTCGAGAAGAACAACTTTCAGTTTGAGGGAAGGAACTACCTTCAAATAAAGGGAACAGCAATGGGTACCAGAATGGCACCATCGTACGCAAATCTGTACATTGGATTGTTGGAAGAAAGTTTTCTAAAGACACAAACACACCAGCCATTATGTTGGTATAGATATATAGATGACATCTTCCTAATTTGGACACAGGGTGCTTCAACACTTGAGACATTTTTAGACAGCTGACAGCCTGACACAATTCTCCACACTTCAATTTACCTGGGAGAAATCTACATCAGCCATCACCTTTTTGGATGTAGAGGTAACACTCCAGAATGGAAATATCAACACAGGAATTCACATCAAACCTACAAACCACCTACAATATCTCCAATTTGACAGCAACCACCCAATAAACATAAAACGATCCACTCCATACAGTCAAGCAATCAGGGGTAAGAGAATCTGTTCGAATGATAGGGAATTGGAAGATTTTAATAGAAAGATATCAACAGCCTTCCAGAGAAGAGGATACCCAAAAAAACTCATTGAAAACCAAATTCATTCAGCACAATCCTCAGTTCACCATAAACCACAAACAGAACAAAATAAACTGTCTTTAATAACAGACTACCATCCTGGTCTACATAAACTCAACAAGATATTGAGAGATGGCTTCAAAATTCTTCAAGCTTCCGTCCACACTAAAAATCTTTTCACTGATCCACCGCAAATTTGGTACAAGCAACCTCCCAACTTGAAAAACATCCTAAACTACCAGACCCTGATGCAGAGAAACCACACAAACTTCCTCATGGCTCCTTCCCATGTAATAGACCTAGATGCAAGACATGTCCAATACACCCCTCAGCAAATAGTTTCAACAGCCAAACAACAAAAATGGTCTTCAAAATACAGGGTCATTATAATTGTACATCGAAAAATGTCATATACCAGCTACAATGTAAACTCTGCTCAGCACAGTACACAGGCCTGACCACGGATGGTCTGAATATCAGAATGAATGGCCACAGACATGATGTTAAAATTATGAATATGGATAGACCAACAGCTCAACATGCTGCGAGTCACAACATCACAACTTTTGATGACTGCTATACCACAAAAATAATTAAATCACTCCCCCCTGATTGCAATCCCTCAGAACTGAGAAGGTGGGAACTATCATACCAGTGGTATACCAAGTCCAGAGAATCCCCTAACCTCAACATCAGATAAATCCATTCATTTTTTTTTTTTTTTTTTTTTTTTTCTTTTCAAATAGCCTTATCTCTTTTCCCCTGACAGACTTATATAAACTATAATCACTCATATGTTCATGGAAACAATATATATATATATCTTTAATCTGTGACATCTGATTTCTACTCTACACAATCTGTGATTACAATTATTTTATTTCATTCTCTCATATTTCTTTTTGTTTTCTCTTCGATTGACAAAGACCACTGTGTGGTTGAAATATATCATTGTTTAAGTGCTTTTATGTGTTTCTATTTCAGGACTCTTAGAAATAAATTATTGAGATGAAAACAATGGGCTCGATAATTAGATGCTACGACAAGCTATGCAACCCGCATGGCGTTCCATTGCCGTCAGAGCTGGAAGTTAACAAAAAGCAGACAGTAGTTTGATGAGATCACCAATATCACCGCCATGTTGAAAGTGTTAATGCAGTCCTTAATGAAAATATTTGATTAATACAACAACGTTACTAATCTATATCTATACTATTATATACAAATCTACTGGTCTGTCTGTGTGTGTTACTCAATAACGCAAAAACTACTAGGCCCATTGAGCTGAAATTTTACATGGACATTCTTATGATCTCTGGTTAACACATAGGCGTATATTTATTTAGAAATTCCGTCACGGCATCGCCCTACTGGCCTTGAAACTCTTAACACATAATTATCTATACTCTGACTAATGAGCTGATAATCAACTGTAAAAGTCACTTTTAAACACACTTAAACAGCTGATAGTAATTGTTTGTTGTTATTAATCTTTCAAGGTTAGTTATACTTTACAAATGTTATGTTACAAGCAGAAGCTATTCTTTCTCTTGGTTTTTCAAGGCAATAATTGGTAAGTTTATAGTTTGAAATATTTATTGGGATTTAATCTATCTATACTATTATATAGAAATCTACTGAACCCACTGAGCTGAAATTTTACATGGAGATTCTCAGGGTCCCTGGTTAACACAGAGGCTTATATTTAGTTAGAAATACTACTGGGCATGGCCCCACTAGCCTTAAAACTCCCAACACTCAATCATCGATAATCCATTATATACATGACTTTATCATTTTATAGTAAATGTGTTTGTAATCAACTGTAAAAGTAACTTTTAAACACACTTAAACAGCTGATAGTAAATGTTTGTTGTTATTAATCTTTCAAGGTTAGTTATACTTTACAAATGTCATGTTCCAGAAGATTTTCTTTCTTTTGATTTTTCAAGACAATAATCCGTAAGTTTATAAACTATAGTTTGATATATTTATTGGGATATTTTATTTCAGTAAATTAAATTCAATCTAAATACAAATTAAATCAGTACAAATATTCGTCAACCAAGTGCGAAGGATGGGTTCTTTAGTAGTATTATATAAAACATTAGTATATGAAAAACAGCACTGAAAAGATTAATTGGCATTAAGAATAAAAGAGGTATCTGAAAGTAAAGCTACAAGTGTAACAAAACATGGTTCTAGCGAGAGATAAAAATGGACTGTATTTCCTGTATCTTCTAAAGTTTTCTGAACTTAAAGGAAGAATTTGTTTAAAAAATTTAGGTCGGTTTTATAAACAGGAATATAATTTGAAGAAAACGTTAGCCAACAATTTATATCAAATGGTTAACATTGTTAATTACCATAGATAAAGTTTATTACGTTCAGAAACGTTGGGGTACCAGAAAATTTGCCCCTATGCTAAACCTGATGAAAGTTCTAAAGAAAAATTGAAGGTTTATTTACGAACATTTTATAGGTACAATGACCATATTCTTACTAGTTGACATCACGACAATCTGGATGTAGTAGAATGTAAGAAACACTTAAAATATTTCAATAGTGTGATAAGTTTTTATATGTGTCTATTTAATTATTTCCAAGAGATTGCAGTTTTGGACTATTGCCATTAGATAAGTCTGTCAGTCTCTATCTAGTCCAAAAATTGCTAAATATGCTTTAAGCTCTACTAGAACTAACCTAAATATATATATATATATATATATATATATATATATATATATATATATATATATATATATATTTAGGTTAGTTTTGGTTGGTAAAGATTATTTAGATATTTTGGACTAGGAGACTGACAGACTTACCTTGGTAAGAGTCCACACTGTAGTCTTGAAATAGAAACACATAAAAGCACTTAAACAATGATATATTTCAACCACACAGTGGTCTTTGTCAATCGAAGAGAAAACACAAAAAGAAATATGAGAGAATGAAATAAAATAAAATAACTTATATTTATTTTATTTCATTTTCTCATATTTCTTTTTGTGTTTTCTCTTCGATTGACAAAGACCACTGTGTGGTTGAAATATATCATTGTTTAAGTGCTTTTATGTGTTTCTATTTCAAGACTACAGTGTGGACTCTTACCAAGGTAAGTCTGTCAGTCTCCTAGTCCAAAAAATCTATATATATATATATATATATACACATACATACATAGAGATTTCTTTCCTGCCTTATTACATCACTGCCAAGGACATATTGTAACGGATGGCGATACTGCATATAAACTGAGAAAGATTGCAGTAAAACCAAATAAATGGTGCACCACATGGATAGTCGAATTAAAAGTGTGAATATTACCATAAAATAAATTTAGTATTGCTTAGTTTTTATGAACTTCTCAAAATGAAATTTCAAACTACCAGCTAAAATCATCCAACCAATCTCTATATATATCAGTAAATATAACTAAACATTTGCTCTGTAAATATTAAAAAAATACTAAAATAGGATTTTCAGACATAGTTATTTTATCTATATAATAAATTAGTAAAATTATCACACACTATTAAATTAACCCATTCGCATTACCTGTAACATGTGTATTGCTTAGTAATCTAGTTTTAAATGGAAATATTGTTTTCAACAAAAACTGTTTAATGCAGGCATTTTATTGTAGATTACAAAACACAATTCTACAGTGCTTGTTTTTTGCCAAATTGTTTTATATTTCTAAATTTACACGAATATGATAAATAATATAGTTCACCATTATTTGCTCAAGTTTTTAAATATCGAAATCTTGCTGCTGTTCATGACGAGCTGGTTGTAAATTACAAATTACACTTTTGCTTTACTTGCGACCAGACATTTGTTAACTAAAAGTTGTTAATTGTTAACTTACACTTGGATGAAACATTTTCGTCTTACGACTTTTTCAGCCTCGTATTTTTGCCGAGGAATGCTGCTGTTGTGCTTCCTTGGTACCATTTTTTTGAAAGTTAGAAGTGATGTGATCGAAAAGTATGTGTGATCTGTGCCGTGTTTGTTCATTTAAGATGTCATTTTTATGAGTGTTGCTATGTCTATATATTTCAATCTGTTCTAGTGTGTATAATTTATGGCCTTTGTTGCATGTGTAATTTGTAATTTAAAAGCAAAAGTGTAATTTGTAAGTTTTTAGTGCTGCATATGTAATAGTCTACTTACAGCTAGAATAAAATTAGTGCAGTGAAGTCCCACTATTACGAACTAATTGGGACTGAACTTCGTTTGGATCAGCAGAAATTTGGAATAATCAGATTTTAAGTAATTTTAGCAACTTATTGACCTATTAAGGTGTAAATTAAGAAAGGGGCATTTGCTAGTGTCATCTCAATACAGTATTGATAGATTTTTGAATAGATTGAGTGACAGTCATAAGGAAAGAGCAGTGACCTTTGATGACGCATAGTGCAGCTGGGCTTTGGGCCGATAAAAATAAACTCATTGCCGCCTACTTTCCACACTCCTCTTTTTCGGAATAGCAGGACTCTAATGTTTTTAAGAAGTTTAAGAATTTTAAAGCTCTATTTAAAATATATTCCTGAATACATGTAAGTATGGGAAAAATCAACTATTTTATTGTTTTATTTTTTTCAGCTTAAAATATTGAATACGTGAGTAGCTTTATCTAATGTAATTTACAGATAAAAGCAACACATTAAATATATAAAACACAATAACACTATTACACTAATAACAACTCAAGTTTAAATAAGAAAAGTGTAGCAAATACACAAATTGCATAGATAACGGACAGACACAATGCAGCTATGGGTAAGATTATTGGCCTTTTGAGAATTTACCTGAAATGAGTATTTAAATGGCTGCCGGTTGCCATGACAACAAATTAATGGTGAATAGCAGGTGACCAAATAAAATGAATATAATGCAACTGTCATTTTATACAAAGCTTACTTACTTATTAGCCAACGCCAACCCTTGGCTGTTGAGCCATTTAGTGACGTGCTGACCAGTATAGACGAACAAGTGGGTCATCATCATCTCCGGAATGGTCGAGCGAATTGCATTTCATCAGATGATCCGCATCTATCGTATCATGTCAACAAAGAGGGCATTCCGGTATTGGGAGCACACCGATTCGATGTAGATGGGCAGCCAGGTAGTCATGGCAGATTTGCATTCTGAACTTGGCAACGCCTACAGCTCATGGAAGTCTGTGGTCGATGGGCCCTGTCGTGACTAGGTTTTCCCATTTTCTTCCTGCTGATTGCTGTGTGAGGTGCAGTTTGCTGACCCGGTCGATAGTTACATTGATGAGGGCTTTCGTGCTTTGCAACGAGTGCATACAAATGGGTTGTGCCATTATGCGCCTTTTTTGGCCAGAAAGTCTGCCCTCTCATTTCAATAGATGCTAACATGGCTTGGGATCCATTGTAAAGTTATAAGCCAACTTTGGGGGGTGATGTTGATCGCCTGCTCGTGGTGCCCCCTGCGTAATCTAAACAATCAACTAAAGGTTCGCCTCTATTTTATACAAAGCCAACATTAACTTTCTAAATTCAGTATGATACAGAAGACAAAACCTGTAAATACAAAGTATTTTGTCATACCTTGTGTTTGCCGACAGAATGTAATGCCTGTAATATCTTTAATACATATGTTAAGGGTCTAATATATATATATATACTGTATATATATATATATATATATATATATATATATATATATATATATATATATATATTTAGGTTAGTTTTGGTTGGTAAAGATTATTTAGAGTTTTTGGACTAGGAGACCGACAGACTTACCTTGGTAAGAGTCCACTCTGTAGTCTTGAAATAG
Organism: Prosapia bicincta; assembly: GCA_036971475.1. Lineage (NCBI taxonomy): Eukaryota > Metazoa > Arthropoda > Insecta > Hemiptera > Cercopidae > Prosapia > Prosapia bicincta. The sequence goes on from JBAIZL010000010.1 coordinate 16,188,249, forward strand.
AAACACATAAAAGCACTCAAGTAATGATATATTTCAACCACACACTGGTCTTTGTCAATCAAAGAGAAAACACAAATAGAAATGTGAGAGAATGAAATAAAATAAATATAAGTTGTAATCACAGATTGTGTAGAAATCAGATGTCACAGATTAAAGATATACAGGTATGTATTGTTTCCATGAGCATATGAGTGATTATAGTTTATATAAGTCTGTCAGGGGAAAAGAGATAGGATACGTCTGATGAGGCTATTAGGAATAAAAAAAAAAAAGTGCATGGATTTATCTGATGTTGAGGTTAGGGGATTCTCTGGACTTGGTATACCACTGGTATGATAGTTCACATCTTCTCAGTTCTGAGGGATTGCATCAGTTCTCAGTGGGGAGTTATTTAATTATTTTTGTGGTATAGCAGTCATCAAAAGTTGTGATGTTGTGACTCGCAGCATGTTGAGCTGTTGGCCTATCCATATTCATAATTTTAACATCATGTCTGTGGCCATTCATTCTGATATACAGACCATCCGTGGTCAGGCCTATGTACTGTGCTGAGCAAAATTTAAATTGTACATCTACATGGGTGATTCCATGAGGATTCCATTGTTAAATTGAATGTAATTTTGGTTACATATGTGTCTTGTTAGTGTTATGATACTATTTATTGTGTTTTCTTTTTCGGTATTGTGTATTAGTTTGTTTTTCATTATTTCTATGGTTTCTTCTATTGGGATACTAGGGTACATGTTAGTTATGTCATAACTTATTATTTTAGTGTTGTTGTTTGCTTCTATGTTTTTTATTTGATTAATTAATTCGTATCAATTTTTTATATTGTATGTGTTGTTGATTTGTATTTTAGATCTTATTATTTTGTCTAGTATTTTTGCGATTATGTAGGATGGTGCTGTTTTGAAATTTATTAGTGGTCTAAATGGTGTGTCGGGTTTGTTGATTTTTGGTATGCCTGTTTAATATTGGTGCGTATGGTTTGAATGGGTAAAGTCTTGTGTGGTATTTTAATTTATTGTTATAGTTTAGGGTATTTCTGTGTGTGACTATTAGGTTTTTTATTGTATTAAGGTATTTGTTAGTTGGGTCTGGGATTTGTTCGTATTTGTTTTCTTTTATGTGGTTAGTCTTTGAATTGATGTATTTGGTATTTTCTATTATTACTGGTGTGTTTGTTTTATCTGATTTTAATATTAAGTAATCGTAGTTGTCTAGTTTTTCTTTGAGTTTAATAACTTCTTTTTTATTAATATATTGTTTCATTTTTTCCCGTTTTTATTAGGTTAATTTTATTATTGATATTGTTTCTTATGTGTTCAGTGTTTTGGAGGGTAATTTTGGTGTAATAGGCACCAAGTGACCGAAGGGTGCCTCATCACAACAGGGTAAAATTATTGCACTTAGTGGTGGATAAAAGTATTTACAATAGTAATTTATCAACTTCATATATATATATATATATATATATATATATATATATATATATAAAGAACTAAGTCAAAATACAAATACAAGAATTATAATTGAATTTTCAATTCAATATTCCTGATGATGTTGGTACTGTTAGCCAACGAAAAGCTTTGAATTGTAAATTCAATTATAATTCTTGTATTTGTATTTTGACTTAGTTCTTTATTAAAACACATGAATACATATTGCGATATTTATATATATATATTGATGTAAACATCCTGCTGAACCATTTTAGACAGTCTTCATCAAAGTTCTATTTTATTCCTATTGGATTCTTTTCCTTTTTCATATCCATTGATTTGTTATACAATACCGTAACTTTTAAACTGCATAAAGCTATTATAATGCCTTTTTACTTTTAATTTTTTGCTACATGGTAAAATTTCTGATAGTAGCCAAGAAAATCATTGTAAACAAAGCGTATTAAGCGGAATTTAAAGTATATTATCCATGAAAAATAGTATATTTTAGATGCTAAGTCTTAGAGACTGAGAAAAAAATTGTAATGATTAGGATATCCGTCTTAAACGAGACTGGATTTTACTGTATTTATAAAGTTACACTTCAACAAGTAAACTTACTTTAAAAATAATGTAATAAATAGTATTAATACACTTCTTTGAATCACCAACAAATTATATAGATATGAGATGTGCAGTTTCAATAAAATTCAATCTCGTCCTTATAGTAAGTGTAGCCACTGTGGTGTTTTTATGTTGTAATGAAAAAAAACTATTTTAGTGATTACCATAATATTGGAGAATAATACTAATAAAATTATTCCATAAACTCTTTATGTAAATATTCAATTCAATTTCTTTGTAACTAATCAACTTATGGTTTTGCTAGTATTCAGAGAAAGTAATTAATCATTTATGAATAAAAAAATTGAAAATGTGTATTTTTACAACACTTCACCATAAATAGACTGAAGATAACATCATGCTAGTAGTTGCAGATACCAACATATTAGTCTAACTAGCATGTTAGTAGTGAATTGAGTTAAAGTCCTTATCGTCACAAAGTCACTTGATGGATCGACAAGAGTACCACCATCAAACAAAAATATTAATTTATTAAATTTTATTATTTTTTTTGTTTGAACCACTTTAATAGAACATCACTGAAGACCATTCAATGATAAAATTCTCAATTTTCAAAAAATTTGAAACTTTGGGCAACTATGGGCTCTTAAATGCCCAACGGTACTTGTAAGTACCACCTTCTATTTCTGCTTATAAATAACTGAAGCGCGTATTCTTGCTTTTTAAATCCTGTCAGTACGTTTCAGTACCATCTCAACATTAGGGAAATTAGGAATCTTATATTGACAAAAATGAATTACTCTTTGCTGAGCTTCATTATACCGACCGTTACAAAGTGAATGTTTACATCCTTGAACATACATTTTGTGTGGCTTTTGTGTCAAATTTCTGGTTAGTGTAGAGTGCATATTGTGATTTTTATATAAGTATATAATATTCCAGTTAAGTTAAAAAATATAATGAACTTTTGTGGTGGCTAAGAAAGTCAAAGTTGAATGGCACAAGTAAATATAAATATCTATAATTATTTATCATTAATCTCAAGATGTACAACCCAACTCATAATTATTTAATTTACTACATGAGAATACATTTCTATAGTCAATATATTTATAGGAGAATGATTAAAAGATGCCTATACATATATTGATATAAATGTAATGAAAAACCATTACTAACACATTGCCTGAAACGCTGAAAATGATCTTAGGAGATAAAACATATTATAGAATATAGAATTTATATTAAAGTAGAACATATTACAGAATTTAGGCGTCTAAGTAATACATTTAAGTAGTTTTCTTGTCATAAAAAATAATGCTTTCATTTCATTCTCAAGAAATAGTTATAAACAATAAATATGCAAGACCTAATTTTTAGAAACATTTAAATTGATTGTAAAAAAACTTCCTTAATTTGTTTATACTTTCTTAGCTATGAGGTTTGTCAAAAAATTTTACAGAACATGATCCTGGTGTCTCGGGACAAGCAAAATACTAGATAAAGTTTTGTTTATTTCTATGGCCTTCTTTATTATAACTCTACAGTTTTTACATTTTGTAAAACCTGTTTTATATTTTCTATTCTTGAAAAGTTTCTGTTCAATGAGGTCAGAGTGTATCTTCAATAGGGTTAACACTTTAAGCATTGAGTTCTTCATTTAGCTGCAATATAAGTTGTTTGCAAACAAAGATAACTTGAAATTCTTAATAAGCCATCTTCAGTTTTGTTGGGAATATTTTTATATATATGTATATTTAACAGTGATTATTTCATTCTCCCATATTTCTTTTTGTGTTTTCTCTTCGATTGACCACTGTGTGGTTGAAATATATCATTGTTTAAGTGCTTTTATGTGTTTCTATTTCAAGACTACAGGGAGGACACTTACCAAGGTAAGTCTGTCAGTCTCCTAGTCCAAAAAATCTAAATAATCTTTACCAACCAAAACTAACCTATATATATATATATATATATATATATATATATATATATATATATATATATATATATATATATATTTTTGTATCTATTCGAGTACCTTTTTTCTGCCTTTCCTAACATTACAATATTTTCCTTTGTTGAAGCGCTTTGGAGTAACTCCATTTTCAAAACTTAAATAGTATAGTGTGGACCACATAACTGTACACTAGCCATGAGAGATTGCAGTAGGCGAGACGGAAGGTAGATGGTCAGTTTAAATACTTTCCTACAAATACGATAAGGACTGTCAAAACACTGACTTGAATGAGGCGGTCAATATTAGATAAATTCGATGATAAAATAGCTTCGGTATGAAATAATCTTGAAATGTGTGTAGACATATCGGACGCAGAAGTTGTTGATGCATCGAACATTCTTAATATGTATCATATTTTCAGAAGTGGCAGTACATGCAAGGCTAAGTGCACAGTTACTTGGCCCACACTATTTTCTTTAAGTTTTAAAAAGGGAGTCATTCTGAAATACCTCAACAAAAGAAAATATTGTAATGTTAGGAAGGGTAAAAAAATGTACTGGAATACATAAAGATAACAATTTTTCCATTTTAAACAAGGTTGATATTGTATAACATGGAAAAATTTATGACAATACATAAATATTGTGAATAAATATTTCGTACACAACCAACATTTCAAATGGGTAATACAACATTAGATGATCATTTTAATCAGTACCTTTTATGCATTGTACTGTTTATTAGATCTTGATTGTGCACTGAAATTTAAAATTTGAAAGAATACAAACATGTATCTAGTAAAGTGCTGTATGGCAGAGGTTCTCAAAGTGTGGGGCGCGACCCCCACAGGGGGCGCAATAAAGGTTCAGGTGACGCCAAAGCTTGATTGAAAAACTAATTTAATTTACTTCCAAAACAATAAACCAAACCTTTTATTTTTAAAAATACAAGTGTATAATTTTTAGTCAAAGTCGTAAGAGTGCCGAGCATTTAATTTTTTTTTTAGTAAATTTTTTTCTGAGATTGGCGTACATGGCAGATATTTTTGGGAAAATAAATGTACTGAACAAGTCTTTTGTAGAAAAAAGATGCAAATCTTCTGCAATGGATTGGAAAGGTGAATAGCTTTGTACAGAAGCTAAGTTTGTACGAGGTCGTTCTGAAAAGTGACAATTTGGAACTATTTCCTACTAATCTTAAAATTATGATTGAAGAAATTGATCTCAAAACTATTCCAACCAGTTCAAAGAAATGCTTTCTTAAACACTTAGAACTCCTCAAATCTCGTTCTGAAAAATATTTTGATGAGAACTTGGATGGTTTGGCATGGATTCGAAACCCGTTCAAACCCTCAGTCGATAAGTGCTTCCTCAACATGATGGAAAAAAAATCTCTTGACCTCCAAGGTGAGACTGGGCTTGAAATAAAGTTTAAAGAATCTTTTCTCACGCCCTTCTGGATTGTTGTAAAAAAGGGACACCAAATTTTGAGTGAAAAGGCATTGGAAATATTCACTCCATTCGCCGTCACTTATTTTTGTCAAAATGGGTTTTCTGCTCTAAGTGCCATGAAGAGTAAATATCGCTCAAGACTGGATCTGACCCAGGGACTCAGAGTAGTGTTATCAGAACTTACACCGTGTTTCGACAAACCATGCGCAGAAAGAAAACAGGCCCATCCTTCACACTGAAGCTCTTTTTATTATTATTACTTAGAGTTACATAAATAAATAAATAAATAAATAATAAATTATAATTGTTTGTATCAAATTTTTTGTTTGATTACGATTAAATTTATTCTCTCATTAGACTCTAATGAAGTATGCATAAAATGTGCAAAACCTAACTAAATAAAAATTGACTGTAAAATATCAAAAGCGACTCACTTATAATATATAGTATGCTTACATGTAGGGGGGGGCAGCTTACAGCTGGATTAAGTAGGGGGGGGGGGGGGGTCTGAGTAAAAAGTTTAAGAACCACTCACTGCTATACAGCATTATTTCTTTGGTAGCTAAAGAACAATCTAAATTTATTACAGGACTGAACCTTGTCTATAAATGAGTACCAAACTTTAATTAAAAATTAAGATTTAATATTTGCAAGAAAAATAAGTAAATTGTAAAGCGTCATTTTAATAAACTAGCACCTCTGACATAATAAAATAATACTTCAGTATATTATTATAAAAAGACTTAAAACATCAAATATCACAATTTTATTTTAAAATGTAAAACAATATCTTAAAAATCATACTATAGGAGTTTGTTTAATAAATTTTTTCCTTCCTTAAAAAAGCCGCAAGCCATCACAATATAATAGTAAAAAAATATAGTATTATTTCTAAAGTGTATTACATTAAATTTTTTGAAATGATTTTTTAAACAAGTTTAAATTCACTGGAACATTATAAGTATATTAAGAACATAAGTAAATTGTAATTAAAAAAAAAAATGATTGAAATAGACATGATTATTAAAAAAAAAATCACTGTCTGCCAATCAATAAATATTATATTACAGATGAAGTGTTAATACATGTATTAAGTTTTTCCAGCAGATTTGAATAAAGTTTCAACTTTATCAGAGATTCTGGATGCAGATTGCTTGGTGTGATTGTTATGTTATGTCCCATTAAGTTTTTACCAAACTAATTTTTCAGCAAGTTTTTCATATGTTAAATAATAATTAATTTTACATTTTACGTTAAATAATAAATTCAGCAAGTAGTTATTTATAAAGTTCAAATGCAAACGTTTTGCTGAACATCACGGAGAATAAGTTCATGACTTTTCTAAAGTTAGATATATTTCTAACCAACACAATTTTTATACAATTAACGCTTAAATCATACGAATGGGTTAAAATATCACATTTACATTAAACGAAATAAGCAGTAATTTTCCCTGTATTAAACTCAAAAGTAAAAAATACTAAGGTAGTATTTGTAAAAAAATCTTAACCTAAATTTACTTGAAATTGTTTTAAATTTGAAATCCACTTCTGAAAATAACATAAACAGTATTAATAACAATTTTAATAACACTAGATATAACTAATATACAGGCCATCGGACCAATACTGTGCTAAACTTAATATTTATCTAATTATAACTAATTCAATATCAATACATAGTTATATAAATATATATATATTAAAGCTTTGAATGACCAAGTTAATACCAAGGTTTGCTAACTTTTTAATGTATCTAGGATTACGGAAGCCGCTCTTTCAACGTCCCAATCACATTTTTCTAAAGTCATTTCACAATGATGTCTGGACGCTAAACCTAGCCTGTAACATAATTAAAAAAAATTGTTGACTTATATCTTGAAGTTGTTATCACATATAACCAGGCACGATATTTTTTTTTAAGATGTAAAAGACATCTGGTTGACTTCAGAGCATTGAGCAAAAATGTTCGATATAAGTATAAAATCAATATTTTTGAAAAGTTAATTAATAGTGATGAACAATTTATACAGCATTTCCTCTTTAAAATACAAAAAAAGATTAAAACAAATTATCTAAATGGCCAAGCTTTCTTAAATTTGGATCTTACTGAATAGATGATATATTCTTGAGTACCATAAATCCATTCTTAAAGACAAGTCTTCTACCAACAACAAATTTATTAAAAATAAAAAGGGTTAACAAAAATAAATATCTTGAATAATTATATCATTGAGAAATTTATAAAAATTAATTTCTTTGAAAATATGAGGGCTTTATTACAACTATTTTAAATGCTTTAGATATAGTTGGTGTACTTACCTTAACAATGAATTTAATTTGACCTGTCTTAAAGCACTTAAGCTATCCCAGTTATTCTCTTGAAGCGCAGCCAGACATTCCTCCTCTTGTAGGATACTGTCGCCTCCCAACTGGCTCATTAAGTGCCTAACTTTATCCTCTCTGCCAGATGGTTCAGATACCTAACAAAAGTTGATAAAACAGAACGTAAAAGCTGGCAGAGCATTTTTCTTACCAACAGAGCTTTGTTGATGAAAACAAAGCTAATTCCTTTAAAACAAGTAATAAAATATTTAAAAAAATTTAATTCCTACTGAGGTTAACAAAGAAAAATATCCTAGAGTACTATTTATGATATTGTGTGGTAACCATGGCAACAGTTTAAGGTTGTACAGTGGAGGTTTTGACAACAACCAGAGGGGAGGGGATCCATATACATCTTTGAGAAATATATTTCCAGGTGTTGGAAAGTTGGCGCAGTGCCAGGGCTATGAAGATTTACAGTTCAAATTCGGCTAGACCCCACAAATTTTATAATCTAATTATTAAACAAATATTAAAAAAACTGTAATAACATTCAATTACCATCCCCTATAGGTTATAAAAATGTATTTGAACTTGATTGGATGAATAAAAATCTATTTTATTAATGGTTGAAAATTGTAGAAGATATATATCAGGAGAGTGTGAGCTAATAGAAGGAATTTAAAAAGCCATAGAGAATAAAAACTATTCAGAAATCAGATACTACAGACATATAACTGTAAACACATAGAAATAGTTTATAAATCAAACTATTAGAGAATAATATATATTCAACTACATTTTCTGCCTTCTCTAACAGTTTTTTTATTGACATGTTTCGAAATAACTCCATTTTCAAAACATAAATAGTACTCGAAATTTTGTACTAATTGAAGTACGAATTAAGTTTAGAAAATTGAGTCATTCCAAAATGCTACAACAATGGGAAATGTTAGGGAAAGCAGAGAAAGTACTCGAATATATACAAATATTCCTAACAGAAGTGGAGATGAGTATATTAAGAATTTTTATTCAAAAATCGAGAATAGTTTTGTGTATCCCATCAGGAAAAATGTAAAATATCTGAATACATGCATGAAACAGATGACAGGAAAGTAAAGTTGCAACTAGAAAAACACAAGATGTATAGCAGAAGGAGCGTCAAAGGTGTAACGATAGCCGAAGGAAGGGTCACATGATTGGAAGAGGTGAAATATGAAAAGTACTCTATGATGAACTGCATGTTTAACTGAGAGATTTAAGATTTAAAATTTAATATAGTTATTAAAATTACTGAAAAACTCACAATGCATATTATATTAAGATAAAATTCTTCTGTTTTATAGTCTTAAAGTTTGACATTTTCTAAACAGAAATAATAAGTAATTTTCAAACTCTAAAATATCTTGATCGTGAATAATACTAAAACAATTATTGCTAAATAAAAGCAGACGACTTACGAGTCAGGTACAGCTATTTATTTATACAGACAACGTATCAGGAACGGGTATATTATCGTCTTTAGGCCTACAATCCACAATTAAAAATAACAACAACAATAACAATAGTTCACAAGTAACCACTGCACAATGAAATTACTAAAATTATAAAACAATACATACAACATTAAAATGGGTAACGTCAGTGAGAAAATGTTTTAAAATATATTATTAACATAACCATTACATATTTAATTGTATAAAAAAACATGAAAAAACCCCCTAACTACTACTACAGGTACAATGGCTACCAAGTCAGGAATAAATTACATTTATAGTGTTAAAATACGCAAATTAGATCAAATTAACATTACAAAACATGGCAAATCTCAATTAATTAACCTAAAGATGACTAAGTATGTTCAAGTTTTTTATAAGTGGTGTATACATGTATGCCAATTTTTTAGTGTCCTCCTCAATATTAATTTTTTTTTTCTTTTTTTTTTTTTTTTATTAAAACTGGTCATTTCTGACCAACCATTAATTTACATTTGATAATTAGATTTTAGCTTTTATTACAAAGAATCCATTGATTTCTATTGTATCTTGTTTGATGTTGGAAGCCAACCGGCGTGAGGAAGAGTATTGTTGTCACTCTTGTCGTTCAACGAGTTCAAATGGTTTTGTCCTTTTGAGTCGTCTTGTCAGGTGGTTGTTGTCGAGAAGTCTCAGTGCCTCAGGATTTTCGTGTTGAGTGAGCCGATTTACGTGTTTGATGGCGTTCTGTTTTATGACTTCCTCGACCATGGGTACACCAAGATCGCAATGCAAGTCACTGTTACGCACATACCAAGGAGCGTTGGCGATGTTTCTTAGTACTTTGTTCTGGAAGCGTTGTATCCCTTGTATGTGACATTTGCTGGCACAGCCCCAAAGCTGTATACCATACGTCCAAACCGGTTTGAGGATTTGGTTATATACCAATAGCTTGTTGTATATTGATACCCGTGAATTTCGACCGAGTAGCCAATACATTTGCCTGTAGCGAGTCTGGAGTTCTGTGAGTTTTATTTTGACATGCTCGACCCATTTGGCTTTTGCATCAAGATTCATGCCGAGATATTTAGCTGAATCATGATATGGGATAACACTTCCATTCATTTCGAGCCTCTGAGGGTTTGGGATCCTCTTGTTTGTAAAGTTCACATGGACTGCCTTCTGGTCGTTGAGTTTGATGCGCCATTTCTTGGTCCAAGCCTCAACTGAATCGTTTGATCTTTGTAAGCGTGTTGTCGATTCTTGAACGGTTTTCGCTGTCGCTGCGTTTGCTGTGTCGTCTGCGAAAGTGGCCGTGATGACGTTGGCTGTTTGCGGAAGATCACTGGTGTACAGCAAGTACAGGATTGGTCCCAATACGCTGCCTTGTGGGACTCCAGCTTGTATTTCCTTCAAGTCAGAATACGTAGATTCGTGGTTTACTCGAAACAGTCTGTTCGATATGTACGATTTCAGTAGATTCACAAACTGGGCTGGCAGAAACATGTTAAGTTTGTGAATCAAGCCTTCATGCCAAACCTCAATATTAATAATACTAAAATTAATAGTTTCATTCTTCTGAATTTAATATGGATCATCTGAGAAAAAATACGTTGTTGCTAATTACTTTCATAGTCCAAAACCTTGGAATTACATGTTTACTAAAACTACTAGTTAAACCCATTTAAAGGATTTATAAGGAATAATGATTTAATTCATTAAAAAAAAATTAATCAAATTATTAATCACTAATTACTTGGAATAATTTTTTGTGGTTTATGATTAATAAATAATACACATAACCTCTAACCACAAATATTTTTATTCTAGTTTTATGTTCATTTCGGTTAAAAGTAATCTCAGAGACATGACATGCATACTCTATTATATTTTACGATTGGAATTGTGTAAAAAAACATCAATATACTTTGCTTATACAGTATATTATTAATATTGTTGCTTGGAACTTTTGAGTGCTGTTTAAAACTGAAAACAAGTTATTTAGTAGTGTAAACATTTTTCAAAGGCTTTGCTCACCTCCAGATATAGTGTTAATAGTTGGTTTAGTAGGTGTATATTTTAAAGTCGTATACAAACTTATTGTAAAATCTCATAAAATATATAGATGATAATATTTAAATGGCACATACATTAAAAAAAAATTTTTTAATTGTTATTGTTCATGACAAGCTGGTTGTTAATCACTTATTACAATTTCAAATTATTTGCGACCTGACATTCTATTAATATAAGTTGTTAAAATTGATAACTTACATTTGGAGGTATGTTTTCGATCCTAGCAGCAGAAACACATTAGGCTAAAGAAGTCGTTAGACGAAAACATTACCACCAAGTGTAAGTTAACAACTTCAACAACTTATATTAACCCTTTGCACGTGTATAACGTGATTTCTCATAAGGCTGAAATCCCCGCTAGCACGTATTACGGAATATCTCGTATCTACAATATTTTGTAAATGGAAGTCCTAGTTGTTTGTTTAAAGTCCATTACAATGTTTCTCTGGTGTAAATAAACTCCTCTGTTACGTTTATTATTCTCGGCAACGTGCTACCGATCCACATTCTGTTGTTTTAGCCACCAGGCGCCACATTACGTGCATGCGCGTATGATGGGAAATCTCGGCAGGACGCAGCATCTGCCAACTGTGTCGTATTTAGTGTTTGCTATAGTTGTTTACGTGAGTGACCTTTGTTTCTACTGTAAGAATAATTTATTGTTTATGATTTCGTGAATAATAATTTCAGTTACTTTAATTTTATTATAAATGTATTTATTGATATGTTGAATTAGCTAAACATGTTTACATCTGTAAGTAAATTTTCAATGATTTATGTGTAAAATATAAAAAATTATAAAAATAACTAGTAAATAATTTTTTTTGTTCAAATACATCTTTAGGAACTCAGAATTAAATAGAACTTTAAACATTTCGCAAGAAAGTTTTTTTACCTAATAGCACGTAATCTGTTAGTTACCCTTTATTTGTCCCGCGTGCTAAGGGTTAATACGTCTGGTCGCAAGTAATTTCAAATTGTAATAAGTGATACAGAATATTTTCATTGAGAGTTTTTAGTATGTATTTATATTGTTTAAAATGTTCTTTTAAATATACGAAAGGGTATCTGTTAATTTGCAATGAAAAGGTGTTTATTTTGCAAATAAAGTGTTAGATAATTAAAGAGAATAAAGCATCATTCTTAATGTAGTAGAATAAGAAAAGGCACTGATGGTAAATGTAATAATAATAAAAGAATTAGAGGAATTATTAAAATTAAAATAATAATAATAATAATAAAGTAGTCTTTGATAGATTCCACATGAAAAAAGGAAAATATGAATTTTGAATTAAGAGTAAATTACTAGTACAGTACTGAGGTTGAAAGCTTAATGGTTTTTCTATTGTCTAGGAATATATAGGCAGTAGTTAGTGTATGAAATGTGATAATATTTGTGTGATGGGAATAGGGATTATGTTTGTTTTGAGGTACAGTAATACCCCGTATTTACACGATAGATGAGGTAAGAGCGATAACCGCGTAAGTCGGGGTATAATTTTACATACAATCACACAGGAATCATGTTTAATTGGGACCAAAGACTAAATAAACTAATAATTTAGAAGGAAAATGTGTATGTATTAAAATACTAAATACATAATACAACACAAATTATATTATATACATAAATATTGCAAAGAAGTAAGTAAAAAGAAGTTATTTTGACATAGATGACATCATAATCCAGTAAATTCGTTTGAAAAATTGAAGATTTTTTCCTCTCATACAGAATTTCCTCGTAACTCGCTAATTTTTTTGTACGCTCATTGTTGTATTCTATGTTTTACAAAATTTGTAAGCCTCGTTCAATTAAAATAAGGCTGTTTGTCAAGTTTTTAACCGTCATTTGGGTCAACTGGGCCTAATGAATCTGCGTTTTTAAGGTCTTGCTCTTGCTTCCGCATATCTGAGCTCATCAACTAATTGTCAGCTCCTGGTTGTGTAAATCCAGCAGTTTTTGAACGTCATTATTACCCACTTCTAAATTTAGTTGTCTGGCAAAACCGACAACTTCTTCAATCACATCAGCAATTTTATCAGACTGGCACTGATTCCACTTGAGTTTCAGTGGCTAAAAAATAGAGACACCTTTATCCAAACGAAATTCAGAGGTTTTTGTGAAATTTCATTCCAAGACTATTCAATGATTCTCAAAGCATCTAAGACATTGAATTGTTTTCAAAATCTTCAACAGTGAGCTCGTTGTTCTGTCTCATAGCTCCATACAGAAGCACAAATGATCTTCTTGTGTAATAAGCTTTAAATGTTTTGATGACTCCCTGATCCATCGGTTGAAGCAAATGATTTGTGTTTGGTGGCAAAAATATCACTTTCACACGGGTGTCGAAATTAGTTAAAGTAGGAGGAGGATGGCCATTGTCAATAATTAGGAATTACTTTAAAAGGAATTTATTTAGACCGACAATAACGTCCGTTTTGAGGTATGAAATGATGACCAAACCAGTCCTCAAAAAAAACCTTGTCACCAAAGCTTTCCGATTCGACTTCCAAATTACGGGCAAGCTAGCTTTAGAAATATTTTTTTAAGCCCTTCGATTTTCTGAGCGATAAGCTATGAGAGGTTGCAACTTACAGGCAACAGCTATATTTGCGCCAAATATCACTGTCAATCGGTCTTTAGCGGCCTTAAAACCTGAAAATATTTTCTCTTCATGATCTATAAAAGTTCTCATAAGCATTTTCTTACAGAACAGGCCACTTTCTGCGTAACTCGGACAGCATGATTTAAAACCTCTTAACTTGGGAATCCCGTAAGATGGGGTAGCGTAAGTCGAGGTATTACTGTACCTGAGAGAAATCAAAACTCTCATAAAGGCAACCGATCTACACACCTACCCTTTGAAGAGAACATTATATGATGAAAGTAGTGATAGCCAGGCATTTTTTCAAGACTTGTTCATTGTTAATTTTCCCCCTTCTTTTCAAAACTGCATAAATATAGGTTTTAAAGGAGAACTCACATTAATTTCTATATACCCTAATATATTCTTTGTTTAATTTGAAATTTTAAATTTAGTAAACACCAAGATTACTAAAAGATTTTATTTTCCACAATAAAAATACATTTTCTAGAACATTGGAAGACAATTAATGAACGAGAATTGACCTTGAGAAATATGGGATAAACTGTAGAGGAGTTTTCAAGTCCTGTCATATATTCTAAAATATCCTTCAATGTTAATACTACAAAACCTAAAAATAAATAATATATCATTTAAACAAGTGTACTTGTTAAACTACATGATTTCAGAACCTCTCTTACAATGTCTAAAGAGACCAACTAATGTAAGCCTAGAAACAAAATGGAGTTATTTTTTAAAATTCATAACAACAAATTTGTATACAAGTGTATTATAAAAATAAATAATTTCAATGACTTTACTTTGATACTCACTGAATTGTAGTTCGTCCTATAGTTAGTTTGAGTCTTTGGTGAGCTGGCTTGTTGACTTAGCGAGGTCATATACTGACTTGGCAAAGTACCGTATTGACTGGGTGAAGTGGTGTACTGACTTGTAGTAGCATACTGCGACCACGTTGTATCTACAGGATCATACTGATGAGGTTGTCTTGCAGTAGTATACACATGACCTGCTGGAGTAGACAATGTTCTTTGCGTTGTAACTCGACAAGGATATGTATTTAAGCCACTCCTATCACCTTTCTGTTGATTTATCCACATTTTACTAAGCAATGCATCAGATTCACTCAAGTTTTGTTGATAACGATCTACACTATTTACATTTTTACTATCACTATTTACACAGCTATACATGTCACGAGCCATTAAATTTCCATACCTCAGATCATGCAAAGAAACTTCACCAAATTGATTAGATAAAGCTGGATCAGTACATGACTGAGTAGATGGATAACAAACACTTTGCGAACGTATTGCTCGAATGTTTGAATCTGATTGCAGATTCACACTTTTCGAGGCCCATGAATTCTGCACTAACGAGCCAGCGGGCAATGGCGTAGGGGGTGTTACATTCGAAGGCTTTCTTTGTAAATTCCTCAACGTTTGAGGAGGTGGCCTCAGCACTGGCAAATCATTTGGACTTTTTCCAAAGGCATTTGGATCAATAAAAGATTTGTCTGTATTTGCCGATGCTTCCTTTTGGCCTAATTTTTTTTCCAGCTCAGCAATAAATTTAGGATCTAACATTTTAACTGGCGATTCCAACACATCACCGTTTTCATTCACTGATCTTTCTTTCATACTTGTAACACCTTCATTCAGCGTTTTTTCAGGTGTAACATGAGAATAGTAGCGAGGTCCAAATATACGAGAAGTGTCGAATGGATCTGGACTTTGAGATCTTCTTGTGTCCGAAGTATTGACATCTGTAACCTGGTGTGGGTAGTTTGCATAAGCTCTATCAGAGTGAACGGATTCATTGGTACTCCAATATTCCTCTTCCACTGAAAAAAAATACTTGCTATAGTAAACTTGAACTTAACAAAATACTTTAAAAATTTTTTATTTATTTCTAGAAGTTAGATTCATTTAACTTGAAGTATTGGATGATCCATTATTTTCCTCAACATTTTATTTTCTATTCTAAATCAGAAAGAAATAATTGATACGTCTTTATGCATTTTCTTTATATTAATATTTTTAATATAGAATAGAGCGTCAGTAATCTACACGTCAAAAATCCAGAGCGTCACAAATCCAGATTATGATTTCAGCGTGCACTGAACTCGGCTTAAAAAGCGCAGAGCTTGGCACCACTACAATACATGCAAAACTAAATGTTATCTTTAATTATAAATGGGAAGAAGGTAAACCAATTCTGAAAAAAATGAGGCATAACTAAATTTAAAACGCAACATACAGTATATTTAATCATGATTTAATTTTATTAGATTTGTATATTCTACGTACTAGCCAATAATGTGTATTGTAATCCACCAGCAAAATAATAAAATTTCTTATTAAATCTAATGTTTAGCTAATTTGTCATATAATATGATTTTATTTAAAAAACAATAGGTTTTTTTTATTCAATAAGTTAGTATCGGCATGTTTTTTTTTCTTTCTGTGCTATGTATTAGTATAAACATCATATGTTCTTTCACTAAATTCTTTTATATTTTTTAAGCCCTCTGAGGTCTATTTTGTAATAATTCCTGGTTTATTTCAAACATGCATGATACTCTAAGCATTAACACAGATTATAGTTAATGAAATATGAATAATACACACTAGCTTATTGATCGTTTGAAAATCCGGATAAATCAATAGTGCGGATAGGTTGTGATGTATCAATTGATGTAGATTTTCGACACTAATGTAGTTTGAAAGTTAAAAAATATTTGTTATTACCTGCCTAAATTGTTAAGTGAAAACCTTAGAAATTTATATCAAATTTTATTATAACAGCAGTTGTTATCTGTTTCAGAAGCATAGCCGTATTAAAATTATTATGAAACCTTACATTATGAGTAACTTAGTCTGCGAGTACGGTAAAGTTTCAAAAATTCAAGTCACGATACTTCGAGCCTATTTCTATTTGAGCCTATATTATCTATTTGAATGGAAATGAGTCCGGCTTTCAAGAAATGTCTATATCTATACGGTATTTTTCTTCCTCCCCATTCTGTTGTATCATTCATTTCACTAGTGTTCTACAGATTGGTGTATTACCTAACTTCATCAGTTGTCTTTGAATGTTTTTATCAGTTATGTTTGGATGCCTGACAGAATGTATGTTAAATTTAAAATGGAAATTACAGAATATTGATTTAAGTTTTTTAGATTTGTGTGTTCCAGGCAGTAACCAATAACAGGTGATCAGCAAAATAATAAAATTCATTATTAATCTTAATTTTTAGCTAATGTGTCATTTAGGGCTTGGTATGCTTTTGTTCAAAAAACAATAAAGGACTTTTTCACTCAATAAGTTTTTGTCAGCATGTTTTTGGCTTTCTGTGTTTGTATTAGTATGTACATTATATGTTCTTACACTAAATTCTTTTGTATTTTTTAAGCCCTCTGAGGTCTATTTTGTAATAACTCCTGTTTTAATTCAAACATACATGATACTCTAAGCATTAAAATAGATTATAGTCAATGAAATTTCAATAATATGCAGTACTATAAAGATCATTTGAAAATCCCGATAAATCAGTAGTCCAGGTCCTAACTGATCCGGATTTTCGACGCTCTGCTGTATTAAATGAAGAAAGATATTTATGGCCCATATATTCTGTCAGGCATCCAAACATAATTGATAAAAACATTCAAAGGCAAATGATGAAGTTATGTAATACAGCAATCTGTAGAACACTAGTGAACTGAATGATACAACGGAATGGGGAGGAAGAAAAATACCGTATTGATATAGACATTTCTTGAAAGCTGGACTCATTTCCATTCAAATAGATAATATAGGCTCAAATAGAAATAGGCTCGAAGTATCGTGACTTGAATTTTTGAAACTTTACCGTACTCACAGACTAAGTTACTCATAATGTAAGGTTTCATAATAATTTTAATACGGCTATGCTTCTGAAACAGATAACAACTGCTGTTATAAAAAAATTTGATATAAATTTCTAAGGTTTTCACTTAACAATTTTGGCAGGTAAGAACAAATTTTTTAACTTTCAAACTACATTAGTGTCGAAAATCTACATCAATTGATACATCATAACCTATCCGCACTATTGATTTATCCGGATTTTCAAACGATCAATAAGCTAGTGTGTATTATTCATATTTCATTAACTATAATCTGTGTTAATGCTTAGAGTATCATGCATGTTTGAAATAAACCAGCAATTATTACAAAATAGACCTCTAAGGGCTTAAAATATACAAAAGAATTTAATGAAAGAACATATGATGTTTATACTAATACATAGCACAGAAAGAAAAAAAAACATGCCGATACTAACTTATTGAATAAAAAAAACCTATTGTTTTTTAAATAAAATCATATTATATGACAAATTAGCTAAACATTAGATTTAATAAGAAATTTTATTATTTTGCTGGTGGATTACAATACACATTATTGGCTAGTACGTAGAATATACAAATCTAATAAAATTAAATCATGATTAAATATACTGTATGTTGTGTTTTAAATTTCGTTTTGGCACATTTTTTCAGAAATGGTTCATCTTCTTTGCATTTATAAATAAGGATAACACATATTTTTGACGTCTGGATAACTGACACTCTACTGTCTTATAGGTAGTGGTGACGAGTAATGATAGCATAAGCTTCCCATTACAGGAAGCCTGCCCGTGGAATCATTGGAAATAAACATTTCTTCTTAACTAGTTAAAAAAAACTACCTGATTCTTCTGGTACATCGATTGGTTCATCTAAAATAGATGAAGCTGATGTTTGTGCTCTGCTTGTGTGATTGATAACCGGCAGTACTGGAGATGGCATATCATCGGCAGAGAAGTCTATAAGCACCGCCTCGGTAGCTGGTACCACTGTAGTATCTGGAGCTCTATGCAGAACTGGGTCTGGAGGTCTGGTGGGTGCCGGCCTTGTTACTCTGTGATCTCTCATTGATCTTTTCTCATTACTTAGCTTTGAATAGTTAAACTGTTTATTGGATGCATGACGACTCAGCAAGTGTGTTTGACCTGAGAAGAAAATCAGATAAGATAGTAAGTAGTGTATTTCCTTTTATTAATTTAGATATTGACAGCTTGAAATCACAAATAATAGTTATGTACGGACATAGTACAATATGATTAAAAACAACATCAATGGATGTCAAAAGATTTAAAGTAAAATAATTGGCAGATAAACTGTCTCGCACTGACTACACTTGGACCCTGTAAACCAAAAGATTTTGAATTACTCTTGGTTGATTGTTACGTACTTTCCTAGTAAAATTAACGTTAAAAATCAATGTAAATGCTGAGACTCGGCTACTTTTATTGGCCGATCTTTGTCCCTTACATGGTGCAAAACAATTCTACTCAAGACTCGAATATATCGACATCTCCTCCATCACACTTGACATGACCTAGTTTCGTAAGTTCTAAGCCTAATTTTCTCCCATTACGCTTGACGTAACTTAGTTTTGTTTTGTCTCCCTAGAGAACTCTTGGAGGCATACCTTTTCTGCAAACCTTCATAAAAAAAATTAAAATTTTTACAAAAAATGTTAGTATTTAATATTTTTATCATTTTTTTACGTTTAAAAAACTTATGGCATATTCCTGTTATAAAAATCATACACAATTTACCAGGTAGAAAACAAGTATTCTTGTATTAAACAGTGCATAAACATTTAGGGTACTAGAGATGAAACTCAAGACATTTATCGGGGATGTGTGAAACATAATTACAGCTGGATACATACTGTGTGTATGGAGGCTCTGGCACTAAAATGGAAGCTGTAGTTCCATCTAGTGACATGCCAAGCTAAAACATAAGTTACTTTATATTTAGGCCATTTATTGTTAAAATATAAATTCTACAATTTAAAAAAAAGCAATGAAATTTTACTTTGTTTTTTACTATGTTTACTACGATTGTTATTTATAATTGCTTTTTAACAGTTATTAGTCATCTGTCAAAATTCTATCCTTTTTCTTACCCCCTACCTAAATATAAATCCATATTTTGAAATCACACACACCCACAAATCTGCCTTGAGTTTTATTTTAGAACTAAATGATACAAAACGTATTAGCAAATTCAAGTTTATCAGCTAAGGCAATTATATTTTACAACTTATAAATATACATACATTTTATTACTATTTAATGTTTTTAACATATGCAAATATTAGACAAGTAAAATACTAATGATCTGTCTAGGATTAGTGATGATATATGGTCTAACTTTGATCTAGAAACATATTGTTGAAATCAAAATGTATCTAAAAGTAGCTAGATGCACTGACTAACCAAACTGTGGCAGTATAGGTTAGTGCGATTAAAAACGTTTCTTTTCTCCAAGAGTTTAAAAACATCACTTAAATGAGAAAGTTGGCTATAAACCCAACAATTTTACTAAATTAGAATTGTATTGGCTTAATGAAAAGTAGTACAGTAGAAATTTGCTAATTCTTCATTTTCGGAGGAGGATGAAGGGTGATGAATTAGTAGAAGGTAATTTATAAAACGAAAATAAAAAATATTTTTGTTATGAAAGAAATATGGTGTAATATTTCTAATGCCTGTAGATAAATATTTCTCAACCCATTGCTGATCTAATTATATGCACGCAGCGGACACTAGTCGGTACGAATTAATTCCTCCGGTCAAATGAATTGTATTTTATTACAAAAATGTTCTCACTTATAAGACACTAAATATTATATTTTTTATACAGTTGCAAATTTTTTATTTGTTATTTTGTACCTGAGCTTATTTTGTGTTAAAAGATTATTATGCTTAGTCATAATTACTAAAAGCACATTAGAAATTACTTACAGTTTGAAGTTTGCTTTAGATTCTATTATTGTTCATTTCGTATGTACACAAGAATACTAATTCTTAGTAATTATAGAATAATACTAAGTACACTAATTACAGCTACTGACCAACACCAATTAAAACATATATTCACTCAAGATGACATAAAAACTGCTGAAGCATTCTATTATGTATAGATGTCTGACAGAAGATCAATAGGACATAAATATCTTTCTTCATTTACGCTGTGAGTTTCGAGAGTCGATAAATATCCCTTAGAAAGCATAAACATCTAGTCATGTGTGACATATCAGAAAATAAACTCTATTGAAGCAAACAGATCAATCAAACAATGAGAACATTCACAACTAGCTGGCTATTCTTTATATCTGCTACTAATAAATTGTTGTAAACTACAATGGGTTAATACTTCAACTATGTCTTGTAGTTTAGTGGTTTGAGGATGTCATGATACACTTTATAACAGACATTTATTTCGGTATTAATCCAATCTATTCAAGACATAGATACACAGATGAAAAGGAACACAATGAGAGATTTGATATATTTGCAAGTACTGGATCCTTTGTTAATCAAAAAAAAGACCTGATATTTGTCACAAATATTTAGCTTTGCAACTGTACGGATGTGGTTGGCTAAGCTTTGAGCTCTATACAGAAGTATAAAGCCTATGGACATATTGTACAATATATATTGATACAATATGTTGTAAATTACATTTATTAGGTTCATAAATCTGTTCAAAGCTTAATCACATCGTGCGACATTCGGAATAAATATCTAAGACAAATATCAGCTTTATTTTCTGATTGACAAAGAACGTAGCACAATCAATGTTTAGGGTGGTTTTTCATCTGTGTATATACAATAGTCTCGTTTATCTGACCTTCGCGTATCCAACAAATTCAAAAATAGAACATGCTCTGGTTTTGGAAGAAAAAAACTGCCCACATTGGCAAAACAGACGAAGATCACAACATTTTATACCTCTTTATTAAGTATTTACATACTTTTAATATTTACTCTACCAATCAAATCTTAAGCAAAATGTTTTAAATTATGTATACTATCACCTTACCACATAAAAACTTAAAATACCTCTGTTTCACCCTATCTTTCAACTTTTCCCTATTATCCGACATTTTTGCTTTTCCCTCGTCATGGTGCCCCATTTACAACGGATAAGCAAAACTCTACTGTATATTATTTTTGTATTAGTTTATATAATGAGTTCCAGGTGGAATCACAACTCTGAGGAAAAAAATTGTTAAATCCTGTCTGTTATGTATAATTTTGTTCACATCCATTGCAAAACATTTCATGAATAATATAATATAAGTTTTGAATGATAACAGACAATTCTGTATCAGAAACTTTTTAAAACTGTTGACAATATGAGTTGTGAATAAATTTGTCTACTGGGCCGCATCCCCTAGAAGTAACCAATTATAGAATTATGAATTACTGAGCGTGAAATTAGCGAGTTTCTACGGTATTGATGAAGGAAAATCATTCTATTTATATAACTAACAAAACAAACCAAAGCACAAACAATAGTAAACTGTACACCAGTTTTATACAGTTTATTTTGCTATGTTAAAACTAACACCTAATAATAAAACTGACTCACTTCCACATGAACACGTCAAACCCACACTTTCTAGGCTCCTTGCACCAACTCTTTGTGATTGTCATGTCTAAGGAAAATGTCATGAATGATAATGGAATTTTACTAGGATAAAAATTCAAGTAATTTAAGAGTAAGTCATTAAATAAATGATGAACCGGTTGAATATCGAGTCGAAGATATTTATTTTAATAGTGGAACGTTTTTAAAATGATAAGGCCAACACACTAGTCGCCGAAACACTGCACTATTAAAATAAATATCATTGACTAGATATTCAACCGGTTTATGATTTATTTAATACTTATTTTGAGTGCTCAAATAAACATAAATTAAAAGGAAGTAAATTTTGTTTTGCTTCTTAAAATATAAAACATGTTAGAATTCTTAATATAGTCATGTTTATTTCTGTTAAGAATATTTCTATAAATTTGAGTACCTTTTTCTGCTCTCTTTAACGTTACATTATTTTCCTCTGTTGACGCTTTTCGGAATGACTCCATTTTCAAAACTTAAATTTTACTACTTAAATACGATTTAAGTTTTGAAAATGGAGTCATTCCGAAACGAGTCAACATTGCAATATTAGGAAAGGCCGGAAACTGTACTCAAATATATATAAGATGTTAGAAATGAGTATTTTCATATTAATGATATGATTCTTGAGTCTTGTAATAAAATATAATAGCAGATATACTAATGAATAGCGTAAGACAATTTGTGTCTGTGTATAGGTAAATTTGTAGAGATATGTGATTCTAATGTATGATGTGGGTTTTTATTTCAATGTGTATTATTTGTTATAAAAATTTTCCAATCCATATTTTAAAGTTAAACATGTTTACCGAAAATATTATTGGAATAACTGTTGACTATGTTTTCACAAAACATTTATTTAGGTATGTTTTTAATAATGTTCGATAATTTATTTATACTTTTCGTAAAAATAAAATTAATGTATGTTTTATATAATATTAGTGTCTTGATAAGGGCTATATGAAAGTTATTTTCTGATATTATGGTCAAAAAGTTGACAAAATAAGTTACAGTAATACCTCGACTTACGCTACCCCGTCTTACACGATTGCCAAGTTACTCGGTTTTAAACCACGCTGTCCGAGTTATACAGAAACTGGCCTGTTCTGGAAGAAAATAACTAAGATAACTTTTATAGCTCATGAAAAAAAATTATTTTTAGTTTTAAAGGCAGCAAATACAGCTGGTGACTGTAAATTGACACCTATTGGTCAGAAAATCCAAGAGCATTAAAAAAGATTTCTAAAGCTAGCTTGGAAGTCGAATTGGAAGGCTTAGGTGACAGCTTTTTTTTGAGGACTGGTTTGGTCATCATTTCATACCTCAAGTCGAACGTTATTGTCGGTCTAAACAAATTCCTTTTACAGTAATTCTTATTACTTGACAATGCAGGTGCATTGGCTAACCTCTACTACTTTAACTAAATTCGATATACGTAAGAAAGTGATATTTTTGCTACCAAAAACAAATAATTTACTACAACAGTTAGATCAAGGAGTCGTCAATTATTTAAAGCTTATTACACAAGATCATTTGCGCATCTGCATGTAGCTATGCAGAGACAGAAAGAACAACAAGCTCTCTGTTGAAGATTTTTCGAAACAATTCAATGTTTTAGATGCTTTGAGAATCATTGGAGAATCTTGGAATGAAATTTCACAAAAAAACTTTGAATGGCGTTTGGAAAAAGGTGTAACCATTTTTTTAGAATTTTTTTAACCACAGAAACTCAGGCGGAATCAGTGCCAGTCCGATGAAATTGCTGATGTGATTGAAGAAGTCGTCGGTTTTGCCAGACAACTAAATTTAGAAGTGGATAGTGATGACGTCCAAGAACTGCTGGATTTACACAACCAGGAGCTGACAATTAATTGATGAGCTCGTAGAAATGCGTGAGCAAGAGCATGACCTTAATAGCGCAGATTCGTTAGACCCAGTCGACGTAGAAGATGAAATGACGGTTAGAAACTTGACAAAAGGCCTTAGTTTAATTGAGCAAGGTTTACAAATTTTGAAAGACATAGACTCCAACGATAAGCGTATTTCTGCCACATAGGAAAAAATTAGTGAATTACGAGGAAATTCTGCAACCACGTCGTCAATTCTGCCACTACGTCAAAGTAATCTTTTTACTTTGTTCTTTGCAATATGTATATACATAAAACAATATTTTGTTGTAATATGTATATAAGATTTTAATACATCACATTTTCCTTCTAATTCATTAGTTTAATTAATCTTTGGTCCCAATCAAACATGACTCCTATGTGATTGTATGTAAAATTATACCGTGACTTATGCGAATTTGACTTACACAGTTACCCCTCGGTCGATGGGGTAAGGTACTTACCTATCGTGTAAGTATGGGGTATTACTGTATTAATGTTTGTTTTTATGTTTTAACATATGAGTATGTACATCTGTTTGTGTACGTTTGTGAATGGAAAAGGAAATATATTTTCTTAGCCATATACCATCAAAACACAATTATTTTAACAGTTTCTAACTAAGAAACAAAAATGCTCAACACTCCATATATTTTAGTGAGTGGCTATTCTAATAGAGAATACTGAGTTACAATTCCATGAAGAAATCATAGCTTAAACTCTCTCCAATATCTACGCCAAATGTTAGTCACTTCTGAAATAGAATCACAGAACTCAAAGCGTGCGTCTCTAAGCAAGTGTTCTATGTTAGTCGGCAGGAACACTGAACGATCACTGTACAATATTTACCTACGTACGAAGGTATGTTTAATAAAGAGATTAACCACTGAGGTAAGGCTAGGTCTAGGCCAAAATAGTTGTTCGTAGGTGTGGAAGTTGGAAAAGAAAGCTCGTAATTGGGTTTGACATCTGAAAGAAACAATGTTATTACTTTGTATTATAAAATAACTTTAAAATATTATTGAAATTAACAAGTTTTCAATACAGAAACACTAGGTTTTCAGATTGTATTTTACTTAGTTTTTTATTATTGATGTATTAATGAAATACTGTAAACAATAAGTTAAATTTTACACAGGTCCTATTTAGAGGAAACCCAAAGAATAGGAGTTAATTATTATTTCTGAATTATAATAATCAGTAAAACGTCTCCAGCAGTTTAAAGAAGCAACTGTAAAATATTAAAGGCTATAAAGTAGGAAAAATTAGTTTTAAAACATTCCCTGCAAATATTAGATTTACTATAAAATAACGATTCAAAATATGATACCCCTCATAAAGGTAGAGGCAAATAGATTTACTAAAATCAGTGTCATTTTGCTCAGCACAATGTTGTTTATGATCGTACCATTGATCCACCGTGTAATATCTGACTGTGCCATACACATATCTTGTGATTTTCTTTGCATTTAAAATGAGGGTTTTTATTACAAAAAAGAATATAACATAAAATTTTAAGCTAATTTGGCCAATTTTTTTAGAAACAGCAATGGGATGGACAACATACAATGGTCAAGCCAACCTAAAACTAAAAAATGAAAGCATTTTAAGAAGACATTGAGGTGAACAAAACCGGTTGACTACAAAAAATTAAAATAATAATAAAATTGTTAGAGTTTTAAATAACTTTTTTAACAACAATTGGGATAGTAAGATACAGTAGGACTCCAATTATACAAATCAACTGGGACAGGACGCCATTTGGATAAACAAAAATTCGGATAGTTGAATTTTCAAAAAGAGTCAATTTTAATTAATTACTGTATGTATGTTGTCTTATTTTGTGTTTTTTGCTGCCTTCGTTGATTTTCTTGCAAAACCTTCACCTTCATTTTCAAATACTGACATGAAGTTTAAATGTGTAGGTTTGTCCCTTTTTTTTAGAGCCTGAAATAGTTGATCATCTAACCATTCATCTCAGCCTACTGATTACCTGTAACTCCTTTATCTATAATTAGTTTATCCCCCTACAAATGAGACTCTTGATTCTTTTTAGAAGCCATGGTGATAGACAAAAGGCACTCACAAACTAAACAATGGACCGATGCGAAAGAGTACCAAGAGCCACTTGGGGATGGATGGCAGCAAACTATACAGATTGCTTGTAGACGATGACTCAGTATCGAAATATTTTCGCTGCACCTTACACTAGCTTCGTGGAGGAGAAGCCAATAATATATGTAGGTAGAATGATTATTTTTGAAATCTTAGTACGTTTACGTCATTTTTTTTTTAATCTGAAAGCAATTCGGATGGATTTGTACTGTAATTATGATCTAATGAAATCTCATGCAATTATTAACAAAAATTGTTCATTAGGTTAAATTCACCAACATCTGCTGACAGTTTTAATTGGTTATACATAAACATTCCTTAATTGGAGTATGAGGATTAGAATTTATTTGAAAATTTTACTTATTACTGAATGTAAGGCTAGAGTGCATGGATATATTGTTGAAATTTCACACATAGATGCAATAGTCAAATATACTAAGACAGGTTTAAGGTCACTTATGGCACCAAATTCAAACAATTTTTACTGAGAATACTTAATATGTATCTACTTTCTACGATACACACATGTTTACTCTCAGTATCTGGTTAGTGAATATATAGTTTGCGATCCAAGTAGAGTAGTGAGCTAATTTGGACAAATGAGCCATGTTGCTCTCCTTATTTTGAAAAAGGGAGAGTCTTATCTCCCCAAAGCTTCCTATCTTTATTCCTCATATTCTTTCTTCTCCCTTGACCTCCTAGGCGCTGCTACATGTAGACAGCTATGAACCCAATACAGCTACTTCAGGTATACTTCCCCGAACAAATGAGACGTGATTGTTCTTTATATACTAGAAAAGATGATTTTGTATCTTTATCTCAACCCTTAATTATTATTTAAAATCCTTTTTAGGTGGCATTACTAAAATTTGAGAGACTGTCTTACAGCACAGTAAAAATTACAATATGAAAATTAAAGGATAATTATTGCAGACAATATCACAATGATTCTTTAGATCAGGGGTTCTCAAACTGTGGTACGCGATAATTTTCAGGAGTATGCGGGGCAGGTAATGAAAACTTGAACAATTTTTATTTCTTTCCGTTTTGTGCTACAATGTGATCCAATGTTAAAAACAATATATTTTAGTACTACGTTGTTAGATTTCTGGATGGTCGTTGTTTATGGTGTTGGAAATGAGTACCACGAACTTCCAAATACTGCTCTAAAGATTTTTATTGGGTTTACAACTACATAGTTACATGAAAGAGGGTTTTTGAGAACCCCTTTAACACATCTAAAAAGTACAGAAGAAACAAGCTTACTGTTGAGGACGATTTAAACTCGAGCCAAACATTGAGGAACTATGTAAAAACAAGCAAGCTCATCCCTCTTAAAGTTGCTAGATGTAATCATCTTGAATTCACTGATTGAACTATAATAAAAGGTATTTAACTAAGTAAATATGTAATGGGTTACTTCGTTCGTTAGCTTCATAAAACGAACGAATGTTTTGAAACGAGTCAGCAAGTAAGCAATTATGTATTCACTTAGTTACGTATCATTTAATTATAGTCATTCTTCTTATTAATTTTTTGTAATGCGTTTCAAATATATTTTGTTTTTTATGTGAAAAGTGTTTTTAATTTAACCGGCCCCAACAACAAGGTGGTATCCAAAATTTTAATATTTCATTACGGGGTACAGTCTTTGAAAAAGATTGAGAACAGATAATCAGCATTGTTCACCAAAAAATATTTTTCTGAATAACAGAACATCTTGGTGAGGTTGCTAGGAAAAAGCTGAGTATTTTAAGGAAGTAGGACAAAGAGCAAAATTAAAAAGAGTTGAGAAGCTTAGGTTTGTATATTTAAAAAAATCATCAAATATATGTCTACTTAGGACTATTGTATTTAATTACCTGCATTGTGTTACAATTTTACAACTTGTTTGGTGAAGTTTATTTAGATTATGAATAATAATAACTTGGAGCAACTGTGGTGTCATTTTTAATTATAAATAAATACAACCTCTTAAACCACAAAAACTTTTTATTTATTTCCTTTATAAAACGAGTTAGTTTTGTAGTAACTTCCTCTGAAGGTGATTGCTTTGCAAGCAGAATGTACACCAGGAGATAAATAGAAGGTTTTTGAGGTTTAAGAGGTTCTATTAATTTATTATTATATTATGAGTGTCGATGTAACACTTATATTTAATAAACACACACACTTACCTCAAACATCACAATTTAAAATTACAAAATGAGAAATGTAAGTTGATTGAAAATGTTAAAATGCTTTATCATTAAAATTCAACAAAATGTCTTTCAGCATATTATCGACTATTTACGAATTGAAAGAATATTTTTCTTACGTTTTTTACGATCTGTCAGGATTGGCGTAGGAGGTCCAGAAGCAGTCTCAGGAAGACCCAAGATATCTGGAGGATCCATTGGATTGCGCAAATAAACCTCATCTATTTCTGCAGGACTGCCCCATGACTGTCCATACGGATCACCATGTCCCGTGTGGATAAAAGAGTTGGTTAGAGGTTTACTAATATCCGACTGGTCTTTTCTTCTCATTGGGTCGACTGAGCACCTAAACAAGGCGATTAGATTTTGTAACATTTAAAGTAAATCATACATTATACAAGGTGGGATCAAAAAGATTTTAACCAGTTTTTGTACAAGTACCTAATATCTAGTACGGTGAGTCTCATTGCTATGTGAGGTTACTTTAGGGGTATCATTACTTTTGTAACTGGGTATAAACATTCATGTTATTTCGTGACCAGTAAGCAAAACAGATTAAATGTTTTAAAAAATTTGACAACTTATTCACAAAGACGGTATTAAACGATTCATTATTTGTACATAAGTGTCAGTATAAGTTATATAAACAGCCAAAATTGTCAGACCTTGTTTTGAGTTTACTGCACACATCCATCTGATACTGTTTCTGAGTAACAGACAAAATCTAAATGATAAATTTGAGATAAATGAAATATATGTCTACATTTTATCAGCTACCCAAATTTTTTAAAATACTTTTATAAAAATGATGATGAATTGTTTGACGACATTTTTCAGATATGATTTATTTTCATACATACTATTCGTGAAAGGCCGTACTGAATGGTCATGATCCTTTAGTGGAGTTCGGCTGGCCTTGGAATAAGCGTATAAGAGATTTTTGAACAGTTTGTTAAAAAGTGTATTGATTCATATACAAGAGCATTTTTGAGCACTGATGAAATGTTTGAGGCTTTTCGTGGCGATGCAAATTCAGCAACAAGCCTGACAAGTTTTTCTATGGTAAACAGCCAAAGGAACCATATTTAGTAAACAGTGATGCTAGCAGTTTAGTCAAAAGGCTTTTACAGCAATTAGATTAAGTAGAAAAAATATAACAGAAACGATTTATATTTAAACTACAGAACAAGAATGGTTGAGATAGTTAAACAAAACAAATCCCAGCTTCCACCTGAGTTAAAAAAAAAGTAAAAGGAAGGCTTGTTTCTATCAGTATATATGGTTTTAGGGCCAAACATAATGGGACACTTATGGTTTCAAAAAAATACAGAAATTTCATAATGTTATCACGATGAAATCCACCCCGAAAATTGTTCATTCTCTCATCCATTGGTTCATCCAGATATGTTTGTTGCTACTAGTAAAATTTTAAAATTATGAAATGTTTTTATAAGACAATAAATCTTTTTCTAAACCATTTCTAATCCTTATCTAAATAGTTTTATAAATCTTTTCTACTATACAATATTATTTTAAAACTTATTGATAAAACCACTTTAAGAAATTAAAAGACTACATTTATGTAAAATTTACTTGTTAGAAATACACAGAATTTGGATTCTTTTCAGAAAATCTTGGAGCCAGGACCTCATGAGCCCACTTCAAATAAGGAAGAACCATTTACAAAATAGCAAGGCCATGAATGTAACAAGTCAAAGTGTCAAGAGCATACTAGATCACAATTTGCGTGATGTGCCATGAACGGAATAAAAATGATGCACAGAAAAAAGTCTAAAAATTTCTTGTATTTTCTTTCTGCTATGTTGCCTCAAAATTTATAATTTACTTATTTTTTTGGTAATTGATATTCAATAAATTAGTTTTGAATAAATATGTGATATTTAATGAGTTTGTAAACCTTAGGTTCTCTAAAAGGGCAACTATTTACACTACAAACCAAGGCATACGGGTTAATGATGTCCCTATTAATTTTTTTTGCCGACCATTCAAATCAGCAACTGCCCACGCTGCACCCTTTACCAACAAACAATTACTAAGTAGCATACAAGTTTTAGATACATCACACAAAAAAAGTGTTACCAACCACAAAAAAATCATCAGTGATCACCATGCAGATTCTGGGATTAAATTTACATTTATAGTAAAATTTCTTCCCATTTGCTTTTCATTCTTTTAAGTGTTTATTTTACAATTTTTATCATAATGAAAAATTTGATAATTTGATTTGTTGCTGTAATATAATTTTGGATATTTTAGTGTCATCACACAAAACATTCAATACCAATGGTAATACAATTCACCAAGGCAACATGTGAACATGATCGATGTTATGATGCTGGCAATACTTCTAATGGAAGGCTACGATTGCAAGTTTTTAAACTTAATAGATGATTACAATTTTAAGAAACTACTACCTAAGAAACAAATTTTTTTCCAAAACATGACCTTACAATAGATAAATGCATTTTGGTAAATAAATAATGACACTTAGTAACGATAACTATATATTTTCACCATTATTTTTTCTAAGTTCTAGATTCGATAGGAATGACAAAATTTCTATTTGGGACATAATTTAAAATAAATTTTCCAGTTTTGAAATAAGGTTATATAGTAAACCCTCTCTAATTCGACTGAATTTCATATTCGTCACAGAAATAACCAATATCGTTTGCGCTGTCACGTAGTATAGATGCCATCTGAAAAAATTCTTTATTACAGAAGAAAATGAAAGACTTACCATATTTTTTCTTGCTAGTGTCTCTGTCCTTCCAAGGTAGAGTAATATGTTTTTTTATCTCTTTTATGAAAATAGATTAACGTACTGTACAGTAATACCCCGTACTTACACGATAGGTGGGACCGAGCGATAACCGTGTAAGTCGAGTTCACGTAAATTGGGGTACAATTGTACATTAATTGTATAATAAATCACATGGGAATCATGTTTATTTGGACTAAAGTCTAAAGAAACTAATAATTTAGAAGAAATATGTGTATGTATTAAAATCTTAAATACGTAATACAACAAAAAGTTATATTATTGTTTGACAAAATGAAGACTCTTTTTCTCACGCAGAATTTCCTCGTATCTCGCTAATTTTTTTTTGTTTTGTGGCAGAAATACGCTCATCATTGGAGTCTATGTTTTTCAAAATTTGTAGACATTGCTCAATTAAACTAAGGCCTTTTCTCAAGTTTCTAACCTTTATTTCATCTTCTACGTAAACTGGGTGTAAAGAATCTGCATTTTTAATGTCTTGCTCAAGCATTTCTTTGAGCTCACCAATTGTCAGCTCCTGGTTGTGTAAATTTTGCCGTTCTTGAACGTCGTCATTATCCACTTCTAAATTGAGTTGTCTGGCAAAACTGACAACTTCTTCAATCACATCAGTAATATCATCAGACTCTGGCTCTGAGTTTCAGTGGCGAAAAAAATAGACACACATTTTTTCAAATGCCATTCAAAGTTTTTATGTGAAATTTCATTCCAAGATTGTCCAACGATTCTCAAATCATCTAAAAGATTGAATTATTTTCAAAAATCTCCAATAGAGAGCTCGTTGTACTGTCTCATAGCTCCATGCAGATGTGCAAATGATCTTCTTGTATAATAAGCTTTAAATGTTTTGATGACTCTCTAAACGGTTGAAGTAAACTAGTGGTGTTTGGTGGCAGAAATATCACTTTGATGCATGTGTCGAAATTAGTTAAAAGTAGTAGGAGGATGGCCAGGTGTATTGTCAATTAATAGGAATTAATTTTACACGGATTTGTTTAGACCGACAATTATGTTCGACTTGAGGTATAAATTGATGACCAACCGAGTCCTCAAAAAGGGAAGCTGTCACCCAAATCTTCCGATTCGACTTCCAAATCACTGGCAAGCTAGCTTTAGAAATAGTTTTAGTGTCCTTGGATATTCTGAGTGATAAACTATGAGAGATTACAACTTACAGTTAACAGCTGTATTTGCGCCAAATGTCACTGTCAATCAGTCTTTGGCGGCCTTAAAACCTGAAAATATTTTTTCTTCATGAGCTGTAAAAATTCTCATAAGGATTTTTCTTCCAGAACAGGCCAGTTTCGGCGTAGTTCGGACAGCATGATTTAAAACCGCGTAACTTGGGAATCACATAAGACGGGGTAGCATAAGTTGAAGTATTACTATACCTGAGAGAAATCAAACTCTTATAAAGGCAACTGATCTACATACCCACCCTTTGAAGGTTACCTACCCTTTTAATACCCTTGGATTTTCTGACTGATAAACTATGAGAGATTGCAACTTACAG
The DNA here is from genome assembly GCA_036971475.1 of Prosapia bicincta. Taxonomy (NCBI): domain Eukaryota; kingdom Metazoa; phylum Arthropoda; class Insecta; order Hemiptera; family Cercopidae; genus Prosapia; species Prosapia bicincta. Next base: position 16,221,187 of record JBAIZL010000010.1, read on the forward strand.
TCACCAGCTGTATTTGCGCCAACCATCACTGTCTGACTTTGGTGGCCTTAAAACCTGGAAATATTTTCTCTTCATGCACTATAAGAGTTCTTTTACGAGTTTTCTTCCAGAACAGCCCAGTTTCTGCATAACTCGACCAGCATGATCTAAAACCGCGTAACCGAGGAATTGTGTTGACGGGGTAGCGTAAGTCGAGCTATTACTGTATTTGTAATTACAAACTATACTACAGGCTACTAGTGATTTTATAGTGTTGTGTAATAGTATTGTTGAGCTTTTCAGCTGATATAAATAATGTAAGTACAACATTTATTACATTACATACCTATTTACGTACGTTTACCCACAATTACTTGTTAATTTCACGACTTCTGTAATTCATTGTTTTCTTAAATTCACCCCCCCCCCCAGTCCTGAACAGGAAGAATTAGAGAGGTTTTACTGTAGTTTATAAACTCGACTATAATTTTAAACTAGAGTTTTAAGTTTCATGAAATTTTATTTTCATAATTTTTTACTATACAGTTTATTTACCTTGGAAACTGTCCGATATCAAAAGTTCGAAGATTTTGTCCTCTCCACCAATATAGCTCTGATCTTCCATCAATGATGGCAATCTGGTCTCCAGGCTCTATGCTCAGTTTATCTGATTCCAAAAATGTCTGTAAAGCTTTCATGGTAGGAGGTGTAGACCTTAACAAGTACTCTCGAATCGCTGCAAAAGTAGGCCGGTCTGTCGGGGCTTTGCTCCAACTCTTCAACACATTTCAGTTTATGTTATAATTATTTTATGAACATTTGTTAATAACATATTTTTTGTGAATTATAGAGGTTTTAATTTTAAGAAAATCAATGGATATTTAATCAACAGTTACAATTTTATTTTGGTACTAATTATATATATATATAATATATATATATATATATATATATATATATATATATATATATATATATATATATATATATATATATATATATATATATATATATATATAATACGTTTTCTTGTTTAATAATTTAAAATAACATAGGTTATTCAAATACAAAAATATTTATTAATTTATATCCAAAGCTTTTCGTTGGTAAACAGTACCAACATCATCAGGAATGAAAATTACAATCTTTATTGGAAGCGGGTTTTAAACTGCCCGAAGCACTGCTACTTTAAGGTATATTGTACTTACCTCCCTGATCTAGTCAAATAGCCCCTTCCCTCTTACCAGGTTTAGGAGTTTCCTGACTAGTGTTTTACCTTCAGCATCCACCAGATCCGTTCCATCACCAAAGAGGTTGAAGCGCCTCTCGACAAGTGCTTCACATCTGTAAATAATGTGTGTGGCAGTCTCCAGTTCCTGCCCGCATAATCTGCACACTGGTTCATCTTTGTAGATACCCATTTTATGCAGATGTTTCCTTAGTCCACCGTGTCCCGTGAGTAGACCTGTGGCTATCCTCAATTCCTGCCTAGACAGATAGATGAGACTCTTCTGCAGCCCCAAGGAAGGTTTCCTAAGGGTTAGCTTACTGTGTCTCATCCCTTCAGCCCTGATCCAGTGCTCACAGTGTCTTTCAGCCATCCACCTTCGCACTGCCATCTTGACCATGGATTTGGAAATACCTACCGCAGGCTCCGGTCCAATCATGGGAGTCGAAGACCCCTCTCTGGCCAGCGCATCTGCGGCTTCATTTCCAAGTATTGCCCTATGCCCTGGCACCCAACCTATTTTGATTTGATTGTGCCTTGCCAAGGCTTGTAGGTTATTTAGGCACTCCCTGACTATGGCCGAGGTGACCACATGTCCGTTTAGTGCCATAATTGCTGCCTGACTGTCGGAAAAAATAGCAATCCGAGTCCCGTGTGTTCCCCTTATCGCTATCTCTCCCAGACAGGTATTTATAGCATATATTTCGGCCTGAAATACAGAGGTATGCCTCCCCAAGGGAAAAACTAGTTTTATCCTTGGGTTTTTACAATACACCCCCGCTCCAGTGCCGAAGTCCATCTTGGAGCCATCTGTGTACCAGATCTGAGCTCCCAATGTTAATGTCCCTGACCATTCCATCATAGTTTGGTGGGTCTGGTCAGGTGCAAACGTTCGAGTAATGTGGTCGCTGCCCATTTCCAAGAAGGGTTCTTTGACCACGCACTCGATACTCATATGTCCCAAAACATCTGGGAGGTTAGCCCAGTTGTTCGAGTTGCGCAATCTCCATGCCGCCAGCCTTGCCTCTCCCCTAAGGACAAGCTCAAGGGGGGGGGGAAGGTTAAGCATTACTTCTATTGCTGCACCAGGTGTAGTCGACATCGATCCCAGTGTGCACAGACAAGCCAATCTCTGGATAGAGCTCAGTTGAGCTCTTGTCTGTGCCTGGTTGGCCTTTGTCCACCACACTAGAGCACCAAAGGTAATCATAGGTCTTATCACCCTCAGATACATCCAGTGCATCATTGATGGCTTCAGTCCCCATTTCTTACCCACCATTCTTCTCACTGTCATCAGTGCCCTTTTGGCCCTGTTAACTGTCCTCTCAAGATGTGGGTTCCAGGTGAGTTTCCTGTCCAGATTAACTCCCAGGTACTTCACCTCCCCCACAAACTCAAGGTATTCACCAAACAAGCGAGGCATCCTGGTTGTCAGATCTTTTCGCTGTCTGGTGAAGTTAATAAGAGTTGTCTTTTTAGGATTTACCCTAAGGTTCTCCTTATTACACCACTCTTCAATCAGTCAACAAAAAGCTTTGGATATAAATTAATAAATATTCTTGTATTTGAATAACCTATGTTGTTTAATATATATATATATATATATATATATATATATATATATATATATATATATATATATATATATATATATATATAGATTTTTTGGACTAGGAGACTGACAGACTTACCTTGGTAAGAGTCCACACTGTAGTCTTGAAATAGAAACACATAAAAGCACTTAAACAACTTATATTTATTTTATTTCATTCTCTCATATTTCTTTTTGTGTTTTCTCTTCGATTGACAAATACCACTGTGTGGTTGAAATATATCATGTTTAAGTGCTTTTATGTGTTTCTATTTCAAGACTACAGTGTGGACTCTTACCAAGGTAAGTCTGTCAGTCTCCTAGTCCAAAAAATCTAAATAATCTTTACCAACCAAAACTAACCTATAAATATATATATATATATATATATATATATATATATATATATATATATATATATATATATATATATATATATAGATTTTTTGGACTAGGAGACTGACAGACTTACCTTGGTAAGAGTCCACTCTGTAATCTTGAAATAGAAACACATAAAAGCACTTAAATAATGATCATTGTTGAAGTGCTTTTATGTGTTTCTATTTCAAGACTACAGAATGGACTCTTACCAAGGTAAGTCTGTCAGTCTCCTAGTCCAAAAAATCTAAATAATCTTTACCAACCAAAACTAACCTAATATATATATATATATATATATATATATATATATATATATATATATATATATATATATATATATATTATAAATATATATATATATATATTATAAATATATTTTGTATTTGTATTTATATATATATAGAGTTAACTCCCGATTATCCGGGATAATTACCGGCAGGGCCGTCACGGATAATGCGAAATCACGGTTAAAACAAATACCATAATATCCACACAGCCCTACTTCTACCCAATGACTGTAAAAACAGCTGATAAATAGTACCGCCTCCTGTTGTACCATCACTACTCTACAGTTTGTTTTGATCAGAAGCAATGCATAGACTGACCACTGAGGTAGAGTAGTGTTTACGTTCGACTCGAGCGATCGCGTAATTCCGCGAATTCGCCATTCAGATTTATTCACCGAAAAACGGCCGCTCGCGCTCGGGGTTATCGCACCTCCATGCATCACGTTCGATGCTTCGATGTGCTCTGATCTGATTGGACGTTGGAGATAACGCGTAATTAGGGATTCGCGCGTCATAGAACCGCGTGAATTTATAAAAGGACAACAAGAAATATAACGTAACTCAGACATGCTGACCGAAACTCTGTCCGAGAGTGTGCGTCGCGTGGAAACAGGTAGGAAGGATTTAAGACACGGGGTGGCGACTGCGGGCGAGTTGACAGTCTATAAATTATTCTGTAAAGGTTACTGTACGCCCCAACAACTGCCCGCGCTCGCATCCGTCCACCGCGTTCACATTTGACTCCTCCCGCCCCACTGCTTCAAGTGGAGCTGATGATCCCGGTTGATGCGATCCCGGATAATCGGGAGTTGACTGTATTATAAACATATTATACATGTACATAATTATTATAATGAAAGAAATATCTACTTTTAGAAATACCTAACTAATAATACTTCCACCGACTATGTGCAAATAATGAATAGAAGAAAGACCCTGGCAGACATGAATGACAGACAGTGGTACATTGTGTTGCAATGGTTGCCTAATTTTTTAATAATAAAATTGTTTCTACTATATCTTGGTGTATGAGCTTCAACCTATTTCATGAAACTCTTTCTGGGAAATACAAATGGCCATATGCATACAATTCCGCTTTGGTTGCTTTAATGAAGATCAGTTTCTGTGAGCTAACTTCCTTGTGCGACCTTGTTATGCAAGTGTATATTTTTAGATAGTTTTTGTTTGTTTTATTGATTCACCTGTAAATTTGTGTTATATTTTTTTACTTGAATTAATTTTAGAAATAATGAGTGAATGTGAGCATATTAGGATTGCAAATCTATTAGCTAATATAGAACATAAAGAGAAGCAACATCAGTGCCCAAATGGTTCATTTGTTATAAAACTCTTTGATAGTGATAGTGATGATGAACCTGATAAGGTGGATCCTGAGGCTGATGAGGACGCAATTGTAACAAATGACTTAAACATGACAACTTCAGTGATTTTTAAAACTTACCTCATGAAAAAATAGTCAAAGGAAGGTTTATATTATAAAGCCTTGGTTTATTCTGTATAACGATTGCCATTTTAAATAGAAATAGTTAAGATTTTAAGTAAGTAGCAAATGTTAAAATAAAATCTTGTAATACATTCTTCTAAACTTTTTTAATGTATTTTTTGAATGCATACTATATAAAGAAATGCTATTAAATAAATTTAAAGTTTTGAAAATATACAAATATGTTTCATTCCAAAAGATATTTGAAATAAAATTATTATTTCAATTTAAACAAGCATGTTTAGTAACCTACGTGTGCGACCTCTCATGATATCCCAAAGCATGCGACCTCTCAAAGATTAAAAGTTTGTATGTATTTGTGAAAAAGTGAAAACAATGTAATTGGATTAATTAGATAATGAGATGCTAGTTATTCAGATTGAAAACTTGTTAAGAAACTTACTTAGATTGTAGATTTAACTTATATTGTGAATTCACCATTTCTGTTAACAAACAATATAAACTGATATTAAAATAATTATAAGATGTCTCTTGTAACTTTGTTAAAGGAAGGTTGTATAAGCCAAGTGAAATTTGTTGTAAATGGCTCACCCACACAAGCCAACTGTGATGTCTCAATTTTATTTCTTACTTTATGACTTTTTATAGCAATTATTTAAAAAAAAATCATTTCTTGCACATTTACAATTCAAAAGAAAATATTTATTTCCAGTTTAAATATATTTTTATCATTTAATATATAGTATTCTAAGCATAGAATATAGTATTCTAAAATAGTATTCTATAGTGTTTATAGTATTCTATAAAAAGAAGCTATTTCATTTTTATATCTGGTGTTCCCACCAAGTATTCTCTATCAACTGGGGAAATATTTTATAAATAAAATATTTATAGTAGATACCAAAAGTATTATTAACGCCTTTTGTCAGAACCATGATGGTTATTACAGGGACGGTTCTATAATCACAAGATCCACTTTTCTAACCCTCTCTTTTAGTATAATTGGCACTACGTCTGTACTATAACAACAACTAATCTGTACAATACTTACAACAGTATAGATTTAGTTAAGGGACTAATTAGATTCCCCATAGATCGCTTAGTTGCTCGTAGTTAGAGACAATTTGATTCCTCTCTATATTCACAGAAGGGGAGGACACGATATATTAAATACAACTCTGTGCTCTCAGTAGGAGAGGGAAGAATTAAACACCCATGTCTATACAGTTCCAGTAGGGAGTAGTTCTAACGTATGAAACGTTTTAGAAACTTTAGGTTTCCACCTACACTACCTTTTTTTTCCAGGGGAATGGCTTTTTTCACCCTGGTATTATAATTCTTCCAAAATTATGCTATCTTTACTTGCCAGTATGTTATTTTTATCTTAACACAAAAGTATTTTTTATTTTAATTCATGACCATAAAAACAGTAATTTAAGAAAACAGATCAACCTTTCTTCTTATGTATAAAAAAGATAAAATATCTGTAACTTTATAGTTCTGCTTTAAACAAATATAGTTAATTTTTACCTGCAGCATAAGTCTATATAAATCTGGAGGACAAGCTTCTGGATGTCGCAATCTCTCACCTTCCCTGTCAATCTTGCGCAAAATTTGAGTTCCATTCATGCCTAACCAAGGTTCTTCTCCAAATGTAAACATTTCCCACACAGTGACGCCGAACATCCAAACATCCGATGCATGACTGAACTGTCGGGCTTTCAGCGACTCTGGTGCACACCAAGGAAATGGCACTTTACTATGCTCTGTCATTACGTAGCAGTCTTCAGCTTGAGGCAGAGCACGCATTAAACCAAAGTCTCCGATCTTAACCTGTAAACCAACAGAGTTTAAAGATATGTTTAAGTTAATTACGGCCAATGAAGTGTAAATTAACACATTCACTGCAGTGTAATATTAAAGTATGTATGAGATGTGTTAAAAAAATACCCGGAATCTTTAAATTTCGCGCGTTTGGAGAGTCTGATAGTCAACATTTTATTTATTGTGTTGGTATACATGCCCTGAAGTATGACACAATTTTCAGCTGTATTCATTGTTTACTTTATCTGTGGCAGCCGCTAACGTTAGACGTGTTTTCATGCGCTCGGCGATTTTCGATTGTAAAAAAAAATGGATCAAAGAATTTGTATCAAGTTTTGCGTAAAAAATGAAATAAAGTGTAACAAAGTGTGCGAAATGTTAACAAAGGCCTTTGGTGAGTCTGCTATGAAAGAAAAAGTATTTACGAGTGGTATAAGCATTTCCAAGATTGCCACGAAGACGTTGACGTTGACGAACACCCCAGCACATCAACAACTGATGAAAACGCGGAAAAAGTGGAAGTATGAATGATCACCGAATCACAATGAGAGAAGTTGCTGATGATGTTGGCATATTGATTGTCTCATGCCATGACATTTTTGCGAACATTTTGGATATGAAACGCGTGGCAGCAAAATTTGTCCCAAAATTGTTGAATTTTGAACAAAAACAGCGGTGAATGGAAGTTGCTCAGGAATCACTAAATGAAGTCAGCAACGATGCAGAATTTATGAAATGTATTATAACAGGCGCCGACACGGGTTTACGGATATGATGTTGAAACGAGGGCTCAATCGTCCCAGTGGAAGCATTCTGGCTCTCCAAGACCGAAAAAGGCTCGGCAAGTGCGGTTGAACGTCAAAGTTATGCTTACTGTGTTCTTTGATTTTAATGGCATAGTGCATCATGAATTCTTGCCACAAGGTCAAACGATCAATAAAGTGTACTATCTATAAGTTCAACGTCGTTTGCGTGAAGCAGTGCGAAGAAAACGTCCGGATTTGTGGCAAAACAATTCATGGCTTTTGCATCACAATAATGCACCGGCGCACACATCGTTGCTTGTTCGTGATTTTTTGGTGAAAAATAACACTGTAATGATGCCCCAACCTCTATATTCGCCAGACATGGCCCCCCTTGTGTCGTTTTCCTTTTTCCGCAAAACTTAATACAAATTCTTTGATCCATTTCTTTTTACAATAAAAAATCGCCGAGCTCATGAAAACATGTCCAACCTTAGCGGCTGCCACAGATAAAGTAAACAATGAATACAGCTGAAAATTGTGTCATACTTCAGGGGCATGTATACCAACACAATAAAAAAATTTTGACAATCGGACTCTCCAAAAGCGCGAAATTTAAAAATTCCGGGTATTTTTTGAACACACCTCGTATATGAAAACTTTCTCAGAACCTGAATATGTTTCACTATATGAATATATTTGTAACTATATGACAATATGAATTATGATAGTTGTTGTTAAATTATGATGGATTTATGAAGTTGTTGACCAACAATTTTAAAAATAAAATAACAAAAAAGGAGATAATTTTGGTTATCTTGAGGCTATTATTGAGCACTGCTAAGCCTAAATAACCCATGTAATTTTTTCCTTAAAATGGTTATATGATTATAAATTATTGTAAATATGATTAGAATGAAGTAATCAAATAAATATTGTTGCACACCACTGTCAGAGGATTAAAAAAAAAAATGAGATACCCCCTTTTACATGAATTATAACAAATAATCCTTCACGGGCCATAGTTGGTGTGCTTATATAAGTTTTAATGTAACTAATTATAATAGAAAGATATTTAAATTGTTTACCTGTTGGGAGTCATCCTTATTTCTATCTGTTACCTTACTGGATTCCTCGGAAAGACAGTATGCTGCGGAATGTACTCCCTCGGTCACCAGGAAGTCGCTAAGGACCTTTTCTGTTCGACTCTCACTGTCAGAATACTACTTTTCCTAACTTGGTTAAATTCATTTAGAAAGGGACCAGAAAATCACACCAAACATCTGTTTATTATATACGTCCCCTGAAAAGTGCCGGGCTCTCGTGGAGACTGTTAGAACTACTTACTATTATTCATTCACAGAGATCGAGGTTTGGCGGTAATATGTATAAAAAAGACGTTACATCATGAAGCCTTTTCCAAGTATTCTCTGCAAGTATTCCATCTGAATTATAGCGGTTTGAGTGATTTGTTACTGATATCGACATCTATCAAATACTTCAGATAAGTTACAAGGTTAATATAACTACCAACATTAACTCAAAGATTCCCATCGAATGGGTAGGCAAAACTATAGGTTTTAATAATGGGCATCAGAAAAGAGAATTTCAGTTGAAAATAGTATTATGAAGTTCAAGTATCAATGGAAAATAAACTTCTTTACATTATACAATAGAATTTGGATAATTCCAAAGTATTTAATTCGAAATTGTCGATAATTCAAAGTTTTGGGTTGTTCCCTCGAACTTTATATGCTAACAATGTAAACTAGATGTCTGTGCTTTATAAGGGATATTTATAAACTTTTGATACATATAGCATAAATAAAGAGAGATAATGGCCCATTGACCTTTTGTCAGAAGTCTAAACGTAATAGATAGCTTCAGTAGTTTTTTGTCAACGTGAGTGAGTAGCTCTGTATAAATTTTACTCGGTGTCAGTCAGTATTTGTGTCCTGTTTCTTTTATGTGATTGTAAAATGTTGAGTCAGTGTTCAGTTTGTGTTTCTCGACTCTTTGTTTAAAGCTGCGACCTGTTTGTCCAATGTAGAATTTGTAACATTTGTCGTTTAGTTTGTATATGCCTGGTGCTTGTGTTTATCTTTGTTGTTGGTGCCGTGTTGTATTTTGTATTGTAACTTGTTATTAGTTTTGTATGCTATTTTGTATCCTATTTTTTTTAATTTGCGGGCTATTTTGTTTGTTGTTTAGTTTATGTATGGTAATGTGATGTACTTGTTTTCCCTGTCTGTAATGTTAATTTTAGTGTTTTTTTATATTTTGTACCATAGTTTGTCTATTATTGTGGTGTTGTATCCATTTGTGTATGCTAATTATTCAATTGTATCTAGTTCTTTGTTTATGTATTCTGTGGTCATTGGGACTTCTTTAAGTCTATGGAGCATGGATCTGAATGCAGAGTGTTTGTGTTGGCTAGAGTGGTTTGAGGTGTTATGGATAAGTGTATCTGTTGTCATGGGTTTCCTGTAAATGTTGAAGCTGTGTTTTTGTGAGTGGCTTTTTGTTATGGCTAGGTCGAGGAAGTTTAGGGATTGGTTGGTTTCAATTTCTGAAGTGATGTGGACGCTTGACCCGACATCTCCAAGAAGAAGACACTGATGAAGATTGCCACATAGCGATTGAAAAAGTTCTGTCTCAGTAAGTTTTACCAAATTTACAAAATTTAAAGTTCGGATAGTCATAAACTATTGTTTAAGTGATTAATAAGATTCACTGAACGTAATGGACTTCTATATTTCCATATTTCTATATTTAATGTATTCTTGTTTACATACAAAATGAACCATAATAGTGGAACACCTGTAGTAAAAATTGCACCCATATAAAAAAGGGTATTGATATTTAGTGCTTTATAAGTGAGAATATTTTTGTAGTTAAATACAACTTAATTGACACAATAAATGAATTTATGCTCGCTAGTGTCTGGGGCGTGGATATAATTAGATCTGCAATGGGTTATTACTAATAATTATAAAATTTGTAAATCCATTATGGATAAGTTTATTGCCTATTCAAATTATAGTGTTTAACTTAGATCAGTTACTAGTATGATAGTGACAGTTTCACTACCTGAAAACGGCTGGAATGGTAGTCAAAGTAAAAAAAAAGCTGGACTATTTTCACTGAAAGGGTACTCTCTGCCTTTCATAATGCGAATTTTGGTTAATTCAAATATTTTTATTGGTCCCTTAAGCTTTGAATTATCCAAGTTCTACTGTACTATAAAATCTAAAAATCCATGCAAGCTGAAAGATATGTAGCACCATTACGTATCAGATAACCAACATCATTGCCCAGTGTAAATGTTATTCCAGATTACCGGAGGGTCCAAACGTATTCCCTAAAAATTTGGTTGATAATTTTTGGAAAAGTTAGAATTGACCAAAAATGTAAACTCCTTTCTTGGAAGATAGACCAAGTCTGTTGTGGAGGCTTCCTTTGTTATCTAGCTGAATTGGAGAAGCAAATGGGAAGGAGGAGAGCATTGAAGCCTTTTACAAGCTTGGCTCTCCAAGCCTGAATCAAAGGTCCAGGGCACCCTACATATATTGAAAAGTAAGAAATCATGAAATCTCTCTTCAGTCAGCCATATCTGGAGCATGAGTTTGTACTAGTTGAGCCAAATTGTACACAATTGAATGGTTGAGAGATTTAACGGTTGAAAGATTAAATGGTTAAGAGATTTAATAGCCAAAAGATTAAATGATTGATGTCACATGTTGTATATTTTTGAAAAATATGCTTTTGAAATAAAGGGCAGCAAACTGATTCTTAAGAAAACAATATAAGAAACTGTTCACTACTGATGTATCTATACCATGTTACAAGAATTAATTTTATAAGAATTAATTTTTAAACAGTATAGGTGTTTTTGTTTGTTGCTATTAAAATTATTAGCCAAGTTTTCTTTGTTTTAAATATTTATTTCCCAAAGAATATTTGATAAATTACCTTATAATGAAAGTTTTTGGCTGCTGGCCTGGGAACATTTACGAGCTATATGTTAAAAAAAGGAACAGTTGAAAAAAACATTTGAAAGGCTATTACTGCTCGAAAGATGAAATCAAAGAATTGAGAAAACTCAGGAAAACCCATATCAGATTGGGACTATGAAACTGAATTAGTCAAATGAGAATGAGAGAAAAATAATAAAATGTGATATTAATTAACACATTGAATGCCAACCAGTTTTCCGATAAGCTTTAAACACAATTTTTGTTGTTGTACTTTTTGTTTAAATAATGACAAAACATAATAATATTTTGTCTTCTAGTGTGTTTATTCATTTAAACTGGTTTATTTTATAACGACAAAATAACCGTCATAGCCCGACATAAATACCTCATATTTATACCACAATACAATATTGGTCACATTGTCTGGCTTATTCGTTATAGGCCGATCATCCGAATAAATATAAACTATAGTGTATTTTCACAATATTATAGATATTTTTAAACAGTAAATATAGTTACTAGACTTTTCTAACCTAATTTTTTTTCAGCATAACTGTATTTTTGTTTTAAAAGATTTTTCTAGAATTACAATGTAAATATAATCTGATTATTCTTACTTTTATGTTTATATTATTTCAATACAAGTATGTTTTAAATCAAGCGGTTTTTACGAATTTTAGATGATCTTATGAAATGGAGGAAGACGTTTTAAATTAAATATTTAACTTATTACTCTTTGAAATTGAAGATAAAATGTTTCCTCCAAGTGTAAGTTAACAACTAGCTCATCCTGAACAACAAAATTTTTTCGTAAACTAATTTCTAATTTTCAAATTGTTCAAGATTTTTTTTAGGATCAAATCAAAGGTAACACTATTCTAAAACGTAATCTATTTCTATAAAGAAATGTAAATTAAAACTATTTTCTTCGTAATTCTGAACTTCTAGTTTCCCCATAATTATAGTCTTGTAAAAAAAAATTAAACAATTTTCTGAACGTCAAGTTGCAGGAACACACACAGAGGCCGTGTCAAACACCTTATATGGTTAAATATATCATGATTGTCCCCGACAGCCTTGTGTGATGATCAAAGTTAAGTCACATTGTTGGTTACAAATGCTATGCGAAAATACAGTATCGGTCACCAATGGCCGTTATGGCAGTCAACGTCTTAAAGGAAGGTAGATTAGCATACACTTTAAATGAAGTTTAAATTAATACTCATTACACTTTTGCTGTTACTTGCGACTAGACTTTTTGTCAACTAAAGGTTGTTAAATTGTTAACTTACACTTGGAGGAAACGTTTTTGTCTTACAATGGTACCGAGGAAGCACGTAATTAACAACCAAGTTGTCATAAACAGCAACAAGATTTCGATACTAAATTAATATATAGAAGCTCTTAGTAGGAATAAATTGTAAAATATGACCTATGAGAACTGGGCAGAATGTTGAGGTCAAGCCACTGTGGAGAATCATAGCTAAATAACCATAAAGAAGATTCAACTTTTAAAGAGTAACAAAGAATAACTGCATAAATACTATTACAAACCTTATCTGTAGCGGCAAGCAGTACATTTCTACAAGCTAAATCCCTGTGTATAAACCTCTTGGTCTCCAAGTACGCCATACCCGTAGCAACCTGCAAAGCGTAGTCCCACAATGTAGTAATAGACATGTGGGAGCACTGTTTGCGCAGGTAATCTAACAGACTACCTAATGATGCAAGCTCAGTGATCATCATCATCGGCTGAGTCAATACTACCCCGTATAACCTAAAACACAAACATTTCTTGTGATTGCTGTAAGTTTATGCAAATTTCATGTTATTACAATTTGATAATTACTAAAAAAAGAAATGTTTTAAGCATTATAATATAGATTTTCTGGTTCTTTGGGATTAAACCATCCACACTCTATTATTTTGAAAATTAAGGCATAAAGAAAAACTAACATAACCAAACTGAAAAACAACTCTTTAATGAACAAAATACAAACTTATAATACTTAAGATTGATTTGTTGCTTCAGTGGGTGACCAACACTGAAGTGTGTCGAACAACTTGCCGCGGACTGTCAACCGCCACATATACTCAGCCACATATGATTCGAGGTGGTGCCGGGCTGTACCATGGTGTCTTTTGTTTAGCCATTTTGCTGACCCCCACATCCTTTCAACTTGCTGTGTATTGGCACTGGTCTCTGGGTCCACGAAATTGTATTTATGGTTTACTCTGTAATGTGTAAAACCAGTGTCCTCCAATTCGTTTGTTTTGTATGCTTCCAACTATCTGAGATGATAGTGGAGCCTGGTTTAATGTGTAGGTAAATTTGCACCATTACAGTCTTTGCTCCGCGGTTAGGTACTCCAACAAAAAATATCTCTTCTGTTTCCCTACACAGATCGACAAACACCCACTGTCATGGCAAGACCCGTCCAGCATTACTTTTGCTCTTTGTAAATAAACTTTCATCTATTCCTACAATATGGTCGCCTCCTCCGATCTCCCCAGTGTTTTTTCCTTCAACTGAAAACACGCACACTTCATGCATATAATTATTCCAGTCAACTACAGTTTTTGGCGACATGTTCAACTCTCATTTACACCACTTTACTGATGTCAGCTCATACACCCAGGTGTACATAAAACGAACAGTGGTCCCAATTGGTATGCGACTACCTTCAAACCAGGAATCAACCCGCAAACCAACCTTCTTCAAACATTGTCTTGTTGTGCATTTACAAAACGGGGCATTCTCAAAAGAATACGTCATGTAGTGACAATTTCGCACTGTTTAAACGTAGGAAACAACAGATTCTGCTGAAAAAATTGGATAGCACCCTCCTCACTTCTAAACTAATCCCAGATTTTAATTGTATCAGGCATCTTAACACTTCAACAAAACAATAAAACTGCACAGGAACGCAGCGGACATTGTATTGCTATGCCACGAATGCCCGTACTACTGTACTATACTACCGTACTGTACTGGGAAATGGAAAATTGCCAGGAAATTTGCTTTCTATTTTAAGACTTAATATTGTAATTCTGTCATATGTGTATACATATTTACATTAATTGTAAATAAAAAATAACTAAAATAAAATTTGTCTTTCTCTACCTCAGTAGCAGTTTACTTTTTAATTATTTATCAATATTAGTTGTTTTTATAATAACCTGATACTAGCATAGCGTAAGGAATTTTTCTACTATAGTTTCAATGTTTCTTCACTAGAAAGTGTAGTTATCTCCATTTTTCAAAAAATGGTGTTTGGTCAAGTGATGTATATCGCCACCCAATTTATGTTTTAAGTACAATTAAATATATTTATTGTAAATTCATAATGGGAATAATGAAATATAGGAAATAAAACTGTGGTTTTCAAATGATTAAAAAGCCCTTAATCTTTAAATTGTGATATATGCATTGGTAGACAGTGGAGGTTCCATCAGCCTATCATTTAAAACAAAAACTTAATACCAAGGTCATGATCAAATACACCAATAAATCTCAAGATTAGATAAATAAAGTGTTCAGGTTAGGAGCCACAAGCTTGAGAATCTAGTAATGACAACGTATTACAAGGTTTTGCTTTTCAAACTGAGAATAGAACATTTCTAATTATAATCTCATACAAGTTTAGAAAAGACTAACCTAATCAACTGAGGATGGTCCAGCTGATGCATGGCCTGGACTTCCTTCACAAAGTCCTCAAACACTCCTGGCTGGCTGAGAGCATCTTGTTTTAACACTTTCACAGCAACATTCATCAGTCGCCCTGTCGGAGTCGTCCATTCGCCTTTGCGTACAACACCAAATGACCCATCCCCTAATTTAATTGATAAACTGAAATAGATAAAAAATAATATCATGACCTGGTTAGTAAGAAGAAACTGAGGATTAAAGAAAACTAAATGTAGGAGTAATAGTTGACGCTTACTCCTCTACCGGTTTTTGTTTTTAAATATTTTACTAAAAAATATAGGGTGGCACAGAGAAACAAGAAAATTTGAAATAAATAGAAAAAAATGTAGGAAACTTACCAAACTTTATTTAATACTGAAATTATGTTTCACAAGGGTGGAAATTTCATTAGGTATAATTTTTTTGAAAATTATATTTAGTTAAATGTTCTCCATTTCATAGTACACATTCAGTAAGTCGAGTAGTTTTTGTAAATTTTGCATAGCATGGCGCAATGTGTTCTTCGGGATGTCAGCGATGTCTTGCTTAATGTATATGGTTCCGTCAACAAACAAAACATGGGGTGACACCAATCCTCGAGAATTGCATCAAAGGCTTTTGCATACACCAAAAGTTACAGTGTGGTGTGCAATTTCTTCAGCTGGAGTTATTGGTCCCAGGTTTTTTGAGGAAAATGAAGTCGCAGTCACAGCGAATTCGGCTCGGTATGTAAACATGATTCAAGAATTTTTTCCCATGGCTAGATGAGTTGGACTTAGGAGACATTTGGTTTCAACAAGATGGTGCAACCGCACACACTTCAATATAATCAATGCCTGTTTTTAGGAAATACTTTCCAGAATGCCTCATCTTAATTAGAGGTGATTTAGAGTGGCGGCCTGCTCTCTTGGTTTGGCCTCTTTTGTTTTTTTTTTCTATGGGGTTTTTTGAAATCTTGTGTTTATATAGACCGTCTAAGGACCATACAAGATTTGAAGACCAACATACACGAAGAAATTGCCAACATAACGCCTGCTATGCTGGCAAGTCATGATAAACACAGAAATCAATTTACTCAGTGAATCAACAATGGCGGAAGTCACCTACCTGATCTTCAAAACTATGTGAAACAAAACTTAAGGTATGTACTTACATTATACAAAAAAATTATAAATTTATGTTTCTTAGGAAGGATTCTATTGCGTTTTGAAAATAGGAAGCTATGCTGCCACACCCTTTATGAAAACCTAACCTAACCACTGTAGTGTACACTGTATTATAGTGGTCCGCCGTATATTACGTAAGTTCCTATATTTCTTCTTTATCTAAATCTGTATTTATAACATAGATAAATTATATATATATATATATATATATATATATATATATATATATAATTTTCTAATGTATATGTATAATCTATATTAATAACATAGATAAGCCATCCATAAATTAAGTAACTCTAATATGGATGATTTTT
Organism: Prosapia bicincta; assembly: GCA_036971475.1. Taxonomy (NCBI): domain Eukaryota; kingdom Metazoa; phylum Arthropoda; class Insecta; order Hemiptera; family Cercopidae; genus Prosapia; species Prosapia bicincta. The sequence goes on from JBAIZL010000010.1 coordinate 16,237,830, forward strand.
AACTCCTCTTCCCCCCCCCCCTCCTTAACAAACCATTGACGGTAGTACTAACCTTCCATAATCACGTAACGTTGTCTTGTCCTCCTTCTTTACAGAGGTAATTGTTTTTTGAATGCCGAATTTTGTAGGCCAATAAAGAAGTACATTAAATGTGCTATTAGATATTATAGTAAGAATATAATGAAAAATAAAAGGAATTTGTAAAAAATAAATAAAACAAGAATTAGAAACAATTTTGCTAAATATGTGACATCATGTGTACTGGAAAACAAGCAGAAATTATAAAATAAAAATAAACTTTAGGTTATGTATAAAGTCAAGACAATGTTAATTTCAACATAAATTAAAAATACTCTATTGTTTTATTAAAATGTGACTTAAATTAATTTAAACGCAAAGTGACCAATCTATTTGTCTCAAAGTCTACTGAGCTTCCCATAGAGTAGTCATGAATGCCGCGACAGACACCACTGTTGCTGCGAGCTTCAGAAAAAGATATGTATATATAACAAGCCTAATTTTAAAATAGATCAAACTCCGCACACTGTTAACAAATTCTACAAACTAAATTTACAAACAATTTAGTTTTATGTCGTGTTCGGTCCAAGGAACCCAGAAGTCCACAAACTCGGTCATGCGCGGTACGGAACAATACAAATTTTGTATCTCTCATGATGCGTCATGACCGAGTGAGACCAAGCTTCGGTGTACTTCTGAGTTCACTGATTTCGCCTGAAAAGATGTCATCGAATTTAAAAAATATTGTTTTGCTAAAAACTTTTACTGATAAGTTAACAACTGACGCTTTAGCTGATACATGGAGACAGCCAAACATGTCTGTACAGGCCGCCTAATCGTCTTACTCTGTACTGTGGTGATACCATGCTCAAGGTTACGGTTGTTCAAATTTTTTTTTCAATAATGCTCATAAATAGGAAGTTAAATAGAGTACTTTGAATACACGTTTTTTTTGTAAATAGATTTTATTTGAGTTTATTAATAATATTTGGTACATTTTACTTAATCAAAAGTTTAAACTGGGCTGGTTTATTTATTAAATAAAAAAATATTTTAATGTAGTCAAAACTAAAATTTCAAATTACGTAACGCTACTCCATACCCCCTCCTCCTTCTGTAACGGTACATAAAGATCCCTTCTCCCCTCACAGTGTTACGTAGTTTAGAGATGACATAGCTACTAATTTAAACAACAACAACTTACTTGACATCTTTCTCTTGGATAAGACATGTCAGAACATTGTGCACTGTGGAGTCTACATGGGACTTTTTGCTGATGGTTCCTGAATTGTTCGTTTTACTGCTGGCAGCAGGAATTAATTTTGTCAAGAGATTACGTTTCCACTGATGAGCCTTACGTTTCTTAACAGCTTCCAACAGACGCCTTGCCGCAGGCTTACCCATGCCAATTTTTTCCAAGTCTTCTGGAGTAACATAATCAAAATGAGCCAATCGAGTAACCTAAACAAAAATAAATATACGTTGATACATTGGCCTGAATTACAACTAATTTTTATAGAGTAATTTCATTTAAATTGGCAAAACTTCTGGGAAAGAATCAAGGGCAGTTAAGGTGCACACATGCACTGAGATAAGCCTCTTTATTTGGGAGATTTGTCAGTGACCCTGTGTTACATTTGATATAAAGACACCAAAGTAGCAAGTAGACACAGGAGACCTTGAGAGGATCAGGGTTATGCGGCAGCTTAAGAATTTATTATTTTGTGTGAAGTTGTTTTTATTACCGTTAATTTTTTGTTTTGTTAATGAAATTTGAGTATTTATTCACTTGACACAATTTTCAAGTTTCAAAAAGGCTGAAGTCTGTTTATGATTTCCTTTTAAAAGAAGATCTAAATAGCACAAGCACACAATAAATCTATTTTTTTTGAATAAATACAACACACTATAAAAAAAATAATTATTAAAACCATTAAAAAGGATAAACTAAAACTAATTAAAACAGTATAATAATAATAATAATAATAATACAAATAAAAATTCATTCAGAAATTTTAGGAAGGTTTCCCAATCAGCATAAGGACAAAAACACCAGCTGATGTATACATAAAAAGAAGAATATATTACTTCTCACTGTGTGTATATGAAATGTTGGGAGTCTAGAGCCAGGAAAGTTTTAAAGTGGTTTCGATAAATTACTTAAAGCATTGTGAAGCTAAAGCCAGAGAAAGACCCTGCCTTTGTTGATGGGGTGAAGCCATTTGATAATAATATAGCATTGTTGCTGATAGGGAATGCAATAAGTGGTTGCAAAGGCCCAATTACTTGTCGATCCACGATGATTCTGTTTAAATAGATATTCATAGGCAGGCCTATTGCTAATAATATTAGGAACTGCAGAAGTATTTTTATTATTGAAAGAACTGATAAGAAAAAAAGTAAAACACATATTTCTAATGATTAAAGTAGCACAGTGTCTACATCGGCAATCGTATTTTTATTTATAGCAGAGCCTCGATCATTCAAACTAACTGGAACCGTGTCCAATCTGGGTTAGCGGACATTAAGGAAAAATTAAAAGAAGACATCGTACTTTAAGAAAAACTCCTTTATGTTTAGCGAACAAAGAGTATTATGCACAGCATATGAATGTATATATTACATATCAACGTATTGTATATACAGTTAAACCCCATTGCAATTTATTTCTCTACTAACAAATCTGTCAATTTTGGCTTTTTAATTTTGGAAGCCGATTATGTGCTGTGAGATCCAGTGGTTTTTTCAGCATAAGATGCACAAAATGTTACATACAATATCAAGAACACAGTGGTACAATATATTACAATGAAAATGTTGGTAACAACCCCAATACCACAAAAATAATCAAAAATAACATATAAAACAAGTTACTTAAGATTAACCCTTATGTTCATAACAAATTAAACAAAGTATTAAAGATTAAACACTTATATACACCCCTATACAAACCCTTATATAGCCTATTTGGTTAAAGATGGGCGATCGTAATTTGTTGGTCACGGAGCGGAGCTTAACTTACGCTTATTTATAGCGACTGCAGAGAACGATTGGTATCACTCTAGTTTGTAACTCCTTGTTTGCTAGATTATAATTTTGTAATAAGACCCTCTTATGATGATGACATGATCATCAAAGTGTACATAAGGGTTTAATCTTAAGTAACTTGTTTTATTTGTTATTTCTGTGATATTGGGGTACTTTTTAATATTTTCATTGTAACAAAACATTAAGTTTATTATTTTGTTTATCAGTAAGTCTTAGACAATTTTATTGCTGTGTAATTTCTTATTTATTGTTTTTTTCATTCTACTTCAAAATCATTCTAGGTTATTTGGAGATCTGAGTGAACGGAGTCGGACTTACCGAGGTTCTACTGTATATTAGGAACAAAATATTTTCTATGTTACCTATCTCAAGGTAACCCATCCAAGAATCTTTTTAATGAATACTTTTCTTTTGTGAAAATAATTTAAATTATTAATAAACTCTAATTTATAACAAACATATCTTAGAATTGTTAATATAAAATTGGTATATAACAAATGCACACATGCAAACACCTTTCTAACAACATAGATTTTATTGGTCATAACATGTTTTCGGTAACCATGTTATCTCCTTTAGTGATTACTACACACAGTATGTGTTTATTGTATATTTAATCTCACAAGCTCAACTCTATAATATAAATTCTATAATTTTTCAAAAAACGTGAAATTATATTTTAAACAGTTGAATGAAATTGTACATAATGAGCTATCAAATAAAGTTTTTAGTCTAAATTCTAAACCAATAATGATAATCTTTGAATGTAAAATGTTAATTTTGTTTTGGATGAAAATCATTCTATCACTTTCAAATGATAGTCATTTCAATCAACATACTTAATATTTTGGCATATTTTCTTCTCTTTAAAGCTCAAAATAAATAAACAAATACAAACTTAAAAGGCGAGTTTTAGGTGGTAAAAGTTTATTTTATCTGGAGTAAATAGAAAAATCACAGATTTCAATCGGTAAAATGAGTTCTGGGATAGGTAATTTTTCAAAGTATAATAAAACAAAAATAGAAACAACACTGACACATGCAGGTTACTGCCCTCCTTGTCATGTCCAACCTGAGACATATAAATCTTTTCTCATGTCTGACCTGTAAGATAAATCTGTTGTCATGTCCGACCTGTGGCATAAATCTACATTCTGATTCAACAAAGATAATATTCCTCTTGAAATATTTCAGTGTTTTTATTTATTATTCTATTATTAAAAATACATCAAAACTATTACAAAGACAAATCAGTCTTTCTCAGCCACCAACAAAAATCCCTAAAATTATAATATATTTCGAGAACACTACTTCTTTCCCACCACAGAAGATACCAGTGACATATCAGCTCACTATTCATACTCTTGTTTGGATGATAAACAGAGCAAAGTAAAGCTCTCAAAACAGTTTATCTATTAGCTATTACAGTTTATCTTCTATGTGACTTTGTTATAGAGTGAAATTCCATAACAGAGTTTAGTCAGGACTCTGGCTATGACAAGATTTTTCAGGTTTTGGGAGCATCACCCAGAAATTTTCTCCAGGGAAGAAACTCGTACAAAAAAGTTTATAAAAAATTATTGCACAGTCTCAGAGCCACTCCCATCATGAAACACTGATGAAAATTGGCACATAGCGATCGAAAACGTTCTGTCTCAGTAAGTTTTAATAAATTTACTAAATTTAAAGTTCGGATAGTCATAAACTATTGTTTAAGTAATTAATAAGATTCACCAAACGTAATGGACTACAAAATTCATTAATGTTACCATTATATTGTATCGTTATTATACAGAATGTATCTAATGTTAAATCTGGGTGTCCTCTGGTGTGTTTACTTTGCTACTCTACATATTTATACTTTGATCTGCCTCCAGTTTCAATGCTGGAAAATACAGATATCAGGGGTATTAGGTAGTAGCTTCTACAAATTTTTGGTCTTTATTACACAGTAGAGTCTCGATAATTTGAGGTAGATGGTACCGAGATCCCCTCGGATTACCAAAAACTTGGATTACATGGAAATATGTTTCTGTTCATTAGAAAAAAATTGGAGTTTTAATGAATCCTTTATAATAGGCAAAAAAATGCACTAAATATGTTTATATAACTTCATAAGAACATTTCTTGGAAGCCCGACTCAGGGTTTTCTTTAAAAATGATAAAATAGGCTCAAATAGAAATAGGCTTGAGTTTAACAGAAGCTCGAAATAACAGGACTCGGAATTTCGAGACTCTACAGTACTTTATTTTTAAATTCCTTTCTTTGAGAAATCGTTTCCCCCTTACAGAGTTCCCTGCTCCAGTATTTTATCCTTGGCTCTATTCCCATTGTTAGTTCCATTTACAAGGGCTCTATTCAGATTTACCTGTTTCTTCAGTCCCAGAATCAAACGACTATTGTCATTGCTTTGTAAAAATACAAGTTTCTGAAGTAAGCCTGCATTATCCTACAAAATCTAATAAATATTACAAAAGGAACTTAGTACAATCAAAATATGTTTGTGAACCTTTGAGCAGTGTGTTCTATCTAATCAAGTTTTGTGATAAAATGATGAAAAGGTTGCCTTTTGGCCATTGAAACTGGCTTGGAAACTTCAAACTCATGGTACTCGCAGGACTCCTGGGTGAGAATCTACACGGATGGGTCTAGAATGCATGGTGAAACGGGAGCAGGAATATACAGTGATTACTTCTAACACTACAATAAAAATATTGAAAAGAGCCCCAATACCACAAAAATAATCAAAAATAACAAATAAGACAAGTTACTTAAGATTAAACCCTTAGGGTTTAATCTTAAGTAACTTGTCTTATTTGTTATTTTTGATTATTTTTGTGGTATTGGGGCTCTTTTCAATATTTTTATTGTAATATATTGTACCACTGTGCTCTTTATATTGTGTACTTCTAACACTAATTTGCACTGAGCAATGACTCAACTGTTTTAAAGGCAGAACTGTTTGTCATCAATGAGGCTCTTCAACCGCTGATTCTAAGACCATGGCTTAGTACCAATATTGTTTTATTGATGGACTCTAAATCCTCATTGCAAGCAATGGCTAGTAACGATAATACAGGTAGTGCAATTGCACAGAATATAAAAAAGAATTACAGTAAAACTTCGTTAAGACGCTCTTCAAGGGACTGACGCGAAACAGCTTCTTAAACGGGAAAGCGTCTTATCGGGGAAAAGTAAAAAACAAAATCATAATGCAAAATCCGAATGTAAAATGTATTTTAGTTTATAATACATACATACATATGTACAAACTGTACTCGTACAGGAATGTGATGAATGCTCACATGAATAATATGATTATTTTTGTGGTATTGGGGCTCTTTTCAATATTTTTATTGTAATATATTGTACCACTGTGCTCTTTATATTGTGTACTTCTAACACTAATTTGCACTGAGCAATGACTCAACTGTTTTAAAGGCAGAACTGTTTGTCATCAATGAGGCTCTTCAACCGCTGATTCTAAGACCATGGCTTAGTACCAATATTGTTTTATTGATGGACTCTAAATCCTCATTGCAAGCAATGGCTAGTAACGATAATACAGGTAGTGCAATTGCACAGAATATAAAAAAGAATTACAGTAAAACTTCGTTAAGACGCTCTTCAAGGGACTGACGCGAAACAGCTTCTTAAACGGGAAAGAGTCTTATCGGGGAAAAGTAAAAAACAAAATCATAATGCAAAATCCGAATGTAAAATGTATTTTAGTTTATAATACATACATACATATGTACAAACTGTACTCGTACAGGAATGTGATGAATGCTCACATGAATAATATGAATCACTGACCAGAGAGAAACCTGTCAAGGGTACTTTGTTTCAGGTTCTTGGTTGTGTGCGTGGAGAGGAAGTTGTCAATTCTGTTAACATAAGTTAGCATGTCCTCTGCATTTTCCAGGGTAGGAATTACTTTTCTGAGCTCGTCCACGATTTGCAAGCCAGCAGAAACTGTAGGTGTTGGTGAATGATCATTCTCTTCTTCAGAGTCACTCTTTTCTCTTTCACTCCCCACAGAGTCAGAGGTGGCATCGGCGATAATCTCATTAACAGTGCGAGTGTTGCTAGTTATAGGGGCGCCATCCACTGTCGCGTAATCAGTAATATTGAGATGAGAGGCTATTTCCTTGGCCTTTTCCATGATAACACCTTCGCTCAATAAGTAATTATTGCTGCGAGCTTGTTGGAACCATTCCACTAACACTTTCTCCAAATCCTCGTGCTTTGCGTGTTTCAGTTTTTGTCGTTTGGTTCCTCTGACGTTTTTCTCAATATCAACTTTATTTTTCAACACCGTTCTCAATGTAGAAGGAGCAATGCCAAGTTCTTCAGCGATTTCTTTTTGTTTCTTATTTGCTTTACACCCTTCATCGTACTTTTTTAAAATGTTTAATTTATCAGAAATTGATAAAGCTTTTCGCTTAATGCCACTGGAAGCACTTGCTATTGTAAAAAACTTCAAAATTTCACAAAAACGTGATACAGCAGTTCGAACAAACAACTGAACAATACTACACTGTTCTATACCCAACGCTCGAGACCTAAACTGAAGGGTGACTCATGTAGCATTAGTGAGGAAAAAGGGTTTCTTGGAAACTAAATGTGCAATTCCCCACTTCGCTACACCTATCCCTAAAAAAAAGAGTAGAGAGAAAATGCGACCTTGACTTTTTTCCTATCAGTTTAAAAGTTTTGCCTATCCAACACCCATTTTCAGGCGAAAATAGAGGGTATTATCCAACAAAACGGAGCGTCTTACCAAGTAGATTTTATTTGCATTTGCAAAGGAAAATTCAAGGGACCGACGAAAAAGAGCGTATTATGCGGGAATGAGTATTAAACGAGAGCGTCTTAACGAAGTTTTACTGTATAAAATTGTAAAAAACAATGTAATCAATACTGCAATTCAGTGGATCCCATCTCATATGGGGAAACAGGGGAATGAGGCTGCAGATGAACTTGCAAAGAGAGGGAATAAAATTGTTCAAAAACCACCAAAAGCTTAATCATTGCAAGCAAGAATAACAAATATTAAAACATCCTACCAATAAGGTTTTATGAATATGATGAAGGAAAGATTGAAGGACAAGTCCTATGCGTTTGAGGTGAATAGAACACTATTTTTTATTATTTTTATGATATTGGGGGTTTTTGCCAATATTTTTATTGTAATATAATTTACCATTATGCACTTGATATTGTACATGCATCTTCTACATTTTTCATGTAAGAAATGTGTGTTAACATTTGTCAATTCTAAGTTCGTTGTGATTTTTTGTGGGGTTTTAAAATTATGGTGAAGCTGAAGAAATATTAAAAAAGTGAAAGAATCCTGCTACACAAAATAATTGTATTTTAATACTATAAAAGCAAGGTAAAAGTAATCAACAAGAATTAAAATGTACACAGTATCCTTGACACCCCAAGGAGAATAACTACAACAATTAATTCAATTCTTTATATTATATTGTAATTTGTTATACAGGGACAAAATAGCTATAATATAGTTTTTGAAATTGGTTTTATATAGAAAAACTTCCAACTTCCTCTTGATAGACAACTGTAAAAATTAAAACAGTTTACTCTAAATTTCACTACTCATTAGTTCATTAAAATGTACATACTAGTTTATTAAAACAAACAGACTAGTTTCAACAGTAGTAGCCAAGCACTGATAAAGGCGACATCGTCATCGAAACTAGGCCGTTTTAATATAGTAATGTGTTTGATTCAAAAAATTAATGTATAGTGAAATTTGGCAAAAACTGTTTTAATTTTTACTGTTGTGAATTGTTCTTGCTAGCTAAGCTCTAATTAACTTAATACTCCTTTTGATATTTAGTATATAAATATCTTTCATGGACTTTTTTATCCATTTCGATTGGCGTAACTTTTATATGTGAACTTTTATAATTAATGATTCGCCAAACTCATACTTCAAGTTTATTTATAAAAAACGTACTGAAAAGTGTGCGTTGCTTCAGTGCAATCGAAAAGTTTATGCCTCAGTAGTTTGCTTCAAAATTATAAGTTTGGTAAGTTGTTAATTATAAAGTTCAAATATAAAAGTTTCACCGATCGTCAGCAAATGTATAAACGTTTTACTTCAACAGTAATTTTACTTTCCCCATCTATATTCTACAAATCCAAATATGTTCACTTTATTCAGATTAATTACTGTATTGTTTCATTAAACTAATTTGAAAAAAAAATAGTAATGTGTAGTGTATTTAGTCTGTGTCATATTGTTATATTTTTCCGTCTTTAATAAATTAATAAACAAGTAACATTAAAAAAATGTTCAAGTAATTTCCTACTGAGGTCAACCAAAACAATTTATCACTGCTTGCTTATTTCCAGTTTGTTTCTTTATTCTTTTAAACCATTTTTAACCCTAGAGCACTATTTATGATATTGTGTGATTACCATAGCAATGGTTGAAGGTTGTACAGTGGAGATATCGATGGCTACCAGATGGGGGTGGGGGAGAAATTCATAAACATCTTTGAGGAAAACATTTGTAGGTATCGGAGGGTTGGCTGAGTGCCAAAGGGCACTACACTTCGATCATTAAGATTCTCAGTTCGAATCTGGATAGACCCGCCAAATTTTTATAAATTAATTATTGAATAAATATTTGAAAACACTTTATTAATATCAATTGTCATCCACTATAGGTTAAAAAAAATATATTTGAACTTGATTGGATGAATAAAACGTATTTTATTAACGATTGAAAATTTTACAAGATATATACAAAGAGAGTGTGAGCTAATAAAAGGAATTTTAAAAATAATAGTAGCCTATATTATGGAAAACAATTAAAAAATAAATCTTTAATTCGGAATTGTACTGAACTGTATTATAAAACTTCGTACAGTAATATGTATTTCCAGGAAAATGACTTTTCTTTCAACAAAACTAAAATAATTATTTCTGTTATTTGTTCGCAACTTAACCCTGACATATAGATTACACTTTTAGAAATATAAAACATATCTCGACTAAAGAGCTTCTTTTTATCTCCATATATAAAGGCAATCACTAATTTTTATGTTTTAAAAAGTAATTTCAAGTATACCACCATAACGAAGATCATTTATTCTACTGCATGCAATAACATCCTTTTACAAAAGACACACAGTACAACTTTGTTCACAAAAGCCATATCTACTTTATCAACTGGATTGGAGTTATTTAGGCCTAGGTCAATCCAATCAAGCCTAGACAATCTCTTAATCAATTGAACAATTCATGATAATCTTTTGTTAAAGGTGTCTTTTATCAAACTGTTACAATGTATCAATATAAGCGTGATAGTTACTCTAAAAATTTAGTCAAAGTCTACAGCTGTACTAAGATATGACTTTGTAGAACTTGCTGAAAACAATCAAAATAACAACAACAAAAAATACTAAACTATGTGAATAAGTAATTGCTTACGAGTTTCAAAACATTCGTCCCCGCGGAACAATGTTCCAAATCAAAGGAATGAATGTTTTGAAATGCATCAGCAAGTAAGCAATTACGTATTCACTTAGTTAAGTATTTTTTAAACTTGGTTTAATCAGTGAATTCAAGATGATTACATCAAGCAACTTCAAAAAAAATATATATTAAAAATATTTTAAAAAAATAATAATAAAACAATAGGAGTCCTACTTTTCTGGTAGCAAAATAAATATTGTACTGGAGTTGAAGTATAACACTTTAAAATTATAAATAACTATTGCGTAACTAAGTGAATACATTAGAACTTGCTTGCTGACACGTTTCGAAACAATCGTTTCATTTATGAAGCTGACTCTCTACTCAAAAAATTCACTTAGTTATGCAATAATGACTTATAGTTTAATAAATGAATTCAAGATGATTACAACAAACAATTTTTTTCCATCGGTGAAAAATACAAAATCTTAAAGCAAAGAAGCCACAGAAAAGAATTTTAATATAGTAGTCTATAACTTTAAAAAAAGTATTCCTGTATTCTTGGACTGCAGCTTGTCTTGCTGAGTTGAATTCTTGAATTGTCCATTACGTTCGGTGAATCTTATTAATCACTTGAACAATAGTTTATGTCTATCCGAACTTTGAATTTAGTAAATTTGTTAATACTTACTGAGACAGAACGTTTTAGATTGCTATGTGCCAATCTTCATCAGACTGATGAAGATCAGCACATAGCGATCGAAAACGTTCTGTCTCAGTAACTTTTAACAAATTTACTAAATTCAAAGTTAGGATAGTCATAAACTATTGTTAAAGGAATTTAGAAAAAGGATTTTCTTTTGCCCAACAGTTGTTTTTTGACTCTTTAATATAACAAAATTTTAAAAAAGAAATCTGGAACATTTCATTTTAAAAATATTAAATATCTAGAGCACAGTAGCACAATATATTACAATAAAAAACTTTGCCAAAAACCCAAATACCATAAAAATAACTAATGTTACAAGTTACCTAAAAACCAACTAGGCCAGTCTAGTTTGTAAATTATTGTATCCTAGATTGTAATTTTCTAAAATGACCCAAGATGAAGACGACAAGGTCATCAAAATGTACATAAGGTTTTAATCTTAGGTAACTTGTAATATTAGCTATTTTGTTTATTATTTTTGGGATAATGAGGTTTTTGCTAGTGTTTTTATCGTAATAAAATTTTTAAAATACTGTCTTTACTGTATTTAAAGTAAAGAATTCTTTCAACGACCTACAAACTCTCTTTTCTGTACACAAGTCAAATACTCACGCCAGATCAACCCTCATAGTGGCCACCTCATATGAGGCACTCCCTTATAATGTAAGCGTTTTCATAACTCTCCTGCCAAGGGTGCAGGACAATCTTGCCATTGATAAAAACTTATCCCATCTCAAACAAAAATGTTGTGGAAGCAAATAGAATATGGAGAAGAGCGAGATGAAAAAACGTGTGAAATAATTACTGAGAAAATTTCTATTTTAATATACTCCCTGAAGTTTGCTTTTATGTTTTTCATACTTATCTAAAAGCATGGAATTATTTTAAAGAACCAAGTTGCTCTAAGTTTTATAGCTAAGCAATTAGACCATCAGAGGTCCAAGTTTTCAAAATTTCTCCAGACTAACCCGGATGAGTCCCTCCTCCCTAGCAAGATCCTACGTTCCTGGACAGGAATAAAGGCATTTACTATTGTTACAAGGAAGTATATAACCCTGTCCAGAGAAAAAACAAGTAATATAAAAAAAAAATCTAATTCAATTCCTATTTAGCCCAACAAACAAAATGTTCATTTTATTTACTTTTTATTAATTAATTACAATTAATATAAATAACGTAACATAACCTATAAATTAATACAGCTGTTCTACTACATAACCTATAACATAATATCAGCTGTTTAATGAAATCATATGTTATCGCTTAATTTAAGCAAAATGTGAGGAAATAACTATATCGCATACCTTGCCCGTTTTGTGAAAGGTTTTTCTTCCATGTAAAACTAAAAATAGAAAACTTATAATTATATTTATAATTTTATATATATTAACAATTCTATTTATAATTTAACAGATGTTTTAGGCCTATATCTTACATTATTGTATTTTTCTTCCTGATGATGTTGGTACTGTTTACCAACGAAAACCTTTGAATATAAATAAATAATATTCTTTTAATTGAATAACCTATGTTGTTATAAAATATTAAACAAGTAAACATGTTATATATATATATATATATATATATATATATTTAGGTTAGTTTTGGTTGGTAAAGATTATTTAGATTTTTTGGACTAGGAGACTGACAGACTTACCTTGGTAAGAGTCCACACTGTAGTCTTGAAATAGAAACACTTATATGCTCATGGAAACAATATATATATATATATATATATATATATATATATATATATATATATATATATATCTTTAATCTGTGCATCTGTGACATCTGATTTCTACTCTACACAATCTGTGATTACAACTTATATTTATTTTATTTCATTCTCTCATATTTCTTTTTGTGTTTTCTCTTCGATTGACAAAGACCACTGTGTGGTTTAAATATATCATTGTTTAAGTGCTTTTATGTGTTTCTATTTCAAGACTACAGTGTGGACTCTTACCAAGGTAAGTCTGTCAGTCTCCTAGTCCAAAAAATCTATATATATATATATATATATATATATATATATATATAAATACATACACACACACACACACATACATCGTAGAGTGTGATTAATAAAAGGAATTGATAATAATCATCACAGACTCTGCTAGAAATATTAGAATGCAAATGATGCAGGTGGCATTTTTCGACTCTCTGGGGGTAGACACTGAAGAGGAAGGACCAAGTTATGAGGAAAAACCGCTCATGCGCATTTACTACTTAATGATAACGCCACACTACGACTGCAAGCCTCATTACTACAATCGTACGCGTTATCTCACGTGTTGTGGGATACAGCTGACGCTGCAATGCAGAGGTAAGTGAACCCGTCCGCGAAGTTGAGTTCACACTACGCGATTGTTATCTGTGCTTCCGGTTAAGTGTGTTTACTACGCAGTCGTACACTTGATCATTCCGTCGATGCTAAGTGCAGTTTCATTGTAACCTGCGTTTACAGCGCTAATGATGACTGAAATTATACATATATTTCGTTCCTCTTCTGCCTTTCCTATCATTACAACATTGTTATTCGTTGACGCGTTTCGGATTAACTCTATTATCAAAACCTTAAACTATATTATTAAACTTTATCAGAATACAGTTTAAAGTTTTGGTAATGTAAAAGTACAGTTCAAAGTTTTGATAATAGAGTAAATCCGAAACGCGTCACGAAAAACAATGTTTTAATATTAGGAAAGCCTGAAAAATGTACTCAAATAAACACCAACATTCCTAACGATAAGAAGAACGATTATATTAATAATTGAAATTCTGAATACACTCATCTTGACTTCTGTTACGAATATTAGTGTATAGCTGTTAGCTCGTAAGCTGGCGCGCGATCGATAGAAAACAAAAGTATAGCCCAATTCAAAAACATTTGTTTATGTAGTGCGTGTTGCATCAAAGAATTCGCTAAGAAATTGCAGGCGTTGCGGTCGTTTAGAAAACTGGTATTTATGTAAATGATCTGGTTAATATGGTAAATCAAATATAATAATATTTAAAGCGGCCTTGTTAAATCTACATTGATGTAAAATAAATACTGCACCTCATATTATAATGTCTGTGGAACGGTCTTTTGTTTCCGCTACCCTTACCCCCACCAATGCTCGCCCTTCGAGTAACGCGCAAGCTTACATGTGAATAGCTATACATTTGAATACATTTTTCTGCCTTTCCTATCACTACAACATTGTTCTTCGTTGACGCGTTTTGGATTGACACTATTATCAAAACTTTAAACTATATAATTAAACTTTACCAGAATACAGTTTAAAGTTTTGATAATGTAAGAGTAGAGTTCGAAGTTTTGATAATAGATTCAATCCGAAATGCGTCAACGAAGATCAATGTTTTCGTTGGGGAAGACAGAAAAATGTACTCGTATGTAAACTAATGATGATTTTTTAAATGTTTCTTTATAAAAGTATTAAGCTGGTGTTAATGGTAGCTGACTCGAACAGTAAGCGCTTCACAAATAAACTAATACAGTGAGCAAAGGTAAAAGTGAACAATTTAAGAAGGGAATTTCGTAGAGTATTGTGTATTGGAGCACGCTGAAGGAACGGTGGGCAGAAGAGGTTAAAGAATGTTTTGCATAAACAAATGGCGAGGGCAGGACCCGCCTACTACAAATACAAACAAAACAGAGATAACAAGTTATATAGGCCTAAACAAAGATTTCTTGAAGTCAATTACTACTTAAGTCAACAAAAAATAATTTTATTTGTGTTACTTTTTATTAAATAATTACAATAAATATAAATAAAGTAACATAAACATAACTTATGCGTTAAAACAGCTGTTCTACCACATAACCTATAACATATAATCAGCTGTTTTACAAAATCATATGTTATCTTTTATTTTAAGCCAAATGGGACGAAATAACTATATTGCATACCTTGCCCCTTTTGTAAAAAGTTTTTCTCCCATATAAAATTAAAACTAATTATTTAATTTTATTAATGAATTAGTTATGAAAAAAACTTTATTAACATCAAGTGTCATTCACTACAAGTGAAAAAAAATGTGTTTGAACATGAGCGGGTGAACAAAAAGTATTTTATTAACGATTGAAAATTTGAGCAAGATATAGTTATATAAGTGAACTAATAGAAGGAATCGATAAAAAGAAATAAATATACTTCTTGGTCAGAATAAAAACAATAAAAGATAAAAACAACACTTCATTAAAAAAAGTTTAAAAATATACACCAAACACAAGAACCAAATTTACAACAACGTTAAATTCATATCTAATATGGACAAGTACATTAAATTCTACAAAAGCCATAACAATTTTTTCCATGTAAACCACTCAAAGTATATTTTACGAACGTATCCGGCGGCGTTTATCTTAGGTATATATTTCCCTCTTATCGAAACATAACTCTGCACTGACTACTTCAAGGTCAAGGACACTTGGCTTATCGAAACAGATTATATTGCTTACGAAACTGATACAAGGGCTCGGCTATATGCCACGAATTTGCGAATATCCATTAGAAAAGTCAACGTGAAAACAGAATTTCAAACAAAATATTTCGCATAAAGAGCGTTAACGAGTTTTTATTATTTCATAGACTAATTTAATTATGGACGTAACATGTCACCACGAACCGGAACAATTTAAAGCTACTCCTTGATGTGCATCTGTAATATAACCTTTAAAGAGAGTTAAAGATCGAGCAGATCCTACCTGAGCCCTGGATGCATAAAGAGCGTTAACGAGTTTTTATTATTTCATAGACTAATTCAATTATGGACGTAACATGTCACCACGAACCGGAACAATTTAAAGCTACTCCTTGATGTGCATCTGTAATATAACCTTTAAAGAGAGTTAAAGATCGAGCAGATCCTACCTGAGCCCTGGATGCATAAAGAGCGTTAACGAGTTTTTATTATTTCATAGACTAATTTAATTATGGACGTAACATGTCACCACGAACCGGAACAATTTAAAGCTACTCCTTGATGTGCATCTGTAATATAACCTTTAAAGAGAGTTAAAGATCGAGCAGATCCTACCTGAGCCCTGGATGCATAAAGAGCGTTAACGAGTTTTTATTATTTCATAGACTAATTTAATTATGGACGTAACATGTCCCCACGAACCGAAACAATTTAAAGCTACTCCTTGATGTGCATCTGTAATATAACCTTTAAAGAGAGTTAAAGATCGAGCAGATCCTACCTGAGCCCTGGATGCATAAAGGACAATCAGTTGCAGGAGCTATGTTACAAATTTGTATATTATGGCAATTCCTACAACTTATTATTGTTCTCTATCCTCCTTCTTTAAATGACTTATGAACCACTAGACACCCCAATGCCTTAAAATTTGTTTATATAATCGCGCCAAAAAACGTACAATATACATTTTAGCGATTTTATACATATAGTTTATTGTATACTGATTATAGGTCTATATCAAAGTTTTAAGCTTCAACCAAATACTAAATCAATGTAATTTTTATAAAATCAAATGTAGGCCTACTATACAGTTTTAAACAGTGTAAAATAAAACATATGGTTAATAGCACTGGCATGTGGTGTACAAAGTGGTCGAGATTATCCCAAGTGAATTTATATTGGATTACACCAAATGGAGAATAATAGGATTGTATGTTTGGCTGTTTATTTTTCCGTACAGTTAACTGACTACATAAAGTTAACATCTGTACGTTATAATAGAATTTAATCCTATATCTGGCAATGAACTATTATGTATAGTTGTGAGGAGTTTTCAGTTCTTGTGGGAATTATATTGAATATTTACAGGTTATATGTAAAGTGTGTGTGTGTGTGTGTGTGTGTATGTGTGTGTGTGTGTGTGTGTGTGTGTGTTTGTGTGTGTGCACGTGTGTGTGTGTGTGTATGTGCGTGCGTGCTCGCGTGTACGTGTTTTTGTGTGTGTGTGTGTGTCTGTTCTTTTAATTTATGTATGTTTTAATTTTATCAGGAAATTATCAATACTAATTTAAGAAAATTCCAAATTTTGAAATTACGCGAGCAGAATTCACAGTTATAATTTTTTCACAGTTATATAATTGTTTCATGAGCGACATAATTTAGCCACATAAATATATATTAAAAAACACACATAAAAATATACTGGTATCAATTCTAACCTACTTTATCAAACGGCACTTGAATTAGAGTGCATTTGAATTAGCTTGCTGTTATCTCATCAGCTGATTTCTTTGTAGCACTTTCTTATTTTTGGATTTTTATTTTTATTTCTCCACAACTACTTTAAATAATTATAAATGTTTTCGTTTTTTAACATATAATCTTATTCATATTGCTACCCTAAACGTTTATGAAATTTAACTTGGTATACGTTTTTTAACATATAATCTTATTCATATTGCTACCCTAAACGTTTATGAAATTTAACTTGGTATACGTTTTTTAACATATAATCTTATTCATATTGCTACCCTAAACGTTTATGAAATTTAACTTGGTATACGTTTTTTAACATATAATATTATTCATATTGCTACCCTAAACGTTTATGAAATTTAACTTGGTATACGTTTTTTAACATATAATATTATTCATATTGCTACCCTAAACGTTTATGAAATTTAACTTGGTATACGTTTTTTAACATATAATCTTATTCATATTGCTACCCTAAACGTTTATGAAATTTAACTTGGTATACGTTTTTTAACATATAATCTTATTCATATTGCTACCCTAAACGTTTATGAAATTTAACTTGGTATACGTTTTTTAACATATAATCTTATTCATATTGCTACCCTAAACGTTTATGAAATTTAACTTCGTATACGTTTTTTAACATATAATCTTATTCATATTGCTACCCTAAACGTTTATGAAATTTAACTTGGTATACGTTTTTTAACATATAATCTTATTCATATTGCTACCCTAAACGTTTATGAAATTTAACTTGGTATACGTTTTTTAACATATAATCTTATTCATATTGCTACCCTAAACGTTTATGAAATTTAACTTGGTATACGTTTTTTAACATATAATCTTATTCATATTGCTACCCTAAACGTTTATGAAATTTAACTTGGTATACGTTTTTTAACATATATTCTTATTCATATTGCTACCCTAAACGTTTATGAAATTTAACTTGGTATACGTTTTTTAACATATAATCTTATTCATATTGCTACCCTAAACGTTTATGAAATTTAACTTGGTATACGTTTTTTAACATATAATCTTATTCATATTGCTACCCTAAACGTTTATGAAATTTAACTTGGTATACGTTTTTTAACATATAATCTTATTCATATTGCTACCCTAAACGTTTATGAAATTTAACTTGGTATACGTTTTTTTACATATAATCTTATTCATATTGCTACCCTAAACGTTTATGAAATTTAACTTGGTATACGATTTTTAACATATAATCTTATTCATATTGCTACCCTAAACGTTTATGAAATTTAACTTGGTATACGTTTTTTAACATATAATCTTATTCATATTGCTACCTTAAACGTTTATGAAATTTAACTTGGTATACGTTTTTTAACATACAATCTTATTCATATTGCTACCCTAAACGTTTATGAAATTTAACTTGGTATACGTTTTTAAACATATAATCTTATTCATATTGCTACCCTAAACGTTTATGAAATTTAACTTGGTAAACGTTTTTTAACATATAATCTTATTCATATTGCTACCCTAAACGTTTATGAAATTTAATTTGGTATACGTTTTTAAACATATATTCTTATTCATATTGCTACCCTAAACGTTTATGAAATTTAATTTGGTATACGATTTTAAACATATATTCTTATTCATATTGCTACCCTAAACGTTTATGAAATTTAACTTGGTATACGTTTTTAAACATATATTCTTATTCATATTGCTACCCTAAAGGTTTATGAAATTTAACTTGGTATACGTTTTTAAACATATATTCTTATTCATATTGCTACCCTAAACGTTTATGAAATTTAACTTGGTATACGTTTTTAAACATATATTCTTATTCATATTGCTACCCTAAACGTTTATGAAATTTAACTTGGTATACGTTTTTAAACATATATTCTTATTCATATTGCTACCCTAAACGTTTATGAAATTGAACTTGGTATACGTTTTTAAACATATATTCTTATTCATATTGCTACCCTAAACGTTTATGAAATTTAACTTGGTATACGTTTTTTAACATATATTCTTATTCATATTGCTACCCTAAACGTTTATGAAATTTAACTTGGTATACGTTTTTAAACATATATTCTTATTCATATTGCTACCCTAAACGTTTATGAAATTTAACTTGGTATACGTTTTTAAACATATATTCTTATTCATATTGCTACCCTAAACGTTTATGAAATTTAATTTGGTATACGTTTTTAAACATATATTCTTATTCAT
Source organism: Prosapia bicincta (assembly GCA_036971475.1). NCBI lineage: Eukaryota > Metazoa > Arthropoda > Insecta > Hemiptera > Cercopidae > Prosapia > Prosapia bicincta. Next base: position 16,257,497 of record JBAIZL010000010.1, read on the forward strand.
ATTGCTACCCTAAACGTTTATGAAATTTAACTTGGTATACGTTTTTAAACATATATTCTTATTCATATTGCTACCCTAAACGTTTATGAAATTTAACTTGGTATACGTTTTTAAACATATATTCTTATTCATATTGCTACCCTAAACGTTTATGAAATTTAACTTGGTATACGTTTTTAAACATATATTCTTATTCATATTGCTACCCTAAACGTTTATGAAATTTAACTTGGTATACGTTTTTAAACATATATTCTTATTCATATTGCTACCCTAAACGTTTATGAAATTTAACTTGGTATACGTTTTTAAACTTATATTCTTATTCATATTGCTACCCTAAACGTTTATGAAATTTAACTTGGTATACGTTTTTAAACATATATTCTTATTCATATTGCTACCCTAAACGTTTATGAAATTTAACTTGGTATACGTTTTTAAACATATATTCTTATTCATATTGCTACCCTAAACGTTTATGAAATTTAAGTTGGTATACGTTTTTAAACATATATTCTTATTCATACTGCTACCCTAAACGTTTATGAAATTTAAGTTGGTATACGTTTTTAAACATATATTCTTATTCATATTGCTACCCTAAACGTTTATGAAATTTAACTTGGTATACGTTTTTAAACATATATTCTTATTCATATTGCTACCCTAAACGTTTATGAAATTTAACTTGGTATACGTTTTTAAACATATATTCTTATTCATATTGCTACCCTAAACGTTTATGAAATTTAATTTGGTATACGTTTTTAAACATATATTCTTATTCATATTGCTACCCTAAACGTTTATGAAATTTAACTTGGTATACGTTTTTAAACATATATTCTTATTCATATTGCTACCCTAAACGTTTATGAAATTTAATTTGGTATACGTTTTTAAACATATATTCTTATTCATATTGCTACCCTAAACGTTTATGAAATTTAACTTGGTATACGTTTTTTTAACATATATTCTTATTCATATTGCTACCCTAAACGTTTATGAAATTTAACTTGGTATACGTTTTTAAACATATATTATTATTCATATTGCTACCCTAAACGTTTATGAAATTTAACTTGGTATACGTTTTTAAACATATATTCTTATTCATATTGCTACCCTAAACGTTTATGAAATTTAACTTGGTATACGTTTTTAAACATATATTCTTATTCATATTGCTACCCTAAACGTTTATGAAATTTAACTTTTTATACGTTTTTAAACATATATTCTTATTCATATTGCTACCCTAAACGTTTATGAAATTTAATTTGGTATACGTTTTTAAACATATATTCTTATTCATATTGCTACCCTAAACGTTTATGAAATTTAACTTGGTATACGTTTTTAAACATATATTCTTATTCATATTGCTACCCTAAAGGTTTATGAAATTTAACTTGGTATACGTTTTTAAACATATATTCTTATTCATATTGCTACCCTAAACGTTTATGAAATTTAACTTGGTATACGTTTTTTAACATATAATCTTATTCATATTGCTACCCTAAACGTTTATGAAATTTAACTTGGTATACGTTTTTTAACATATAATCTTATTCATATTGCTACCCTAAACGTTTATGAAATTTAACTTGGTATACGTTTTTTAACATATAATCTTATTCATATTGCTACCCTAAACGTTTATGAAATTTAACTTGGTATACGTTTTTTAACATATATTCTTATTCATATTGCTACCCTAAACGTTTATGAAATTTAACTTGGTATACGTTTTTTAACATATAATCTTATTCATATTGCTACCCTAAACGTTTATGAAATTTAACTTGGTATACGTTTTTTAACATATAATCTTATTCATATTGCTACCCTAAACGTTTATGAAATTTAACTTGGTATACGTTTTTTAACATATAATCTTATTCATATTGCTACCCTAAACGTTTATGAAATTTAACTTGGTATACGTTTTTTTACATATAATCTTATTCATATTGCTACCCTAAACGTTTATGAAATTTAACTTGGTATACGATTTTTAACATATAATCTTATTCATATTGCTACCCTAAACGTTTATGAAATTTAACTTGGTATACGTTTTTTAACATATAATCTTATTCATATTGCTACCTTAAACGTTTATGAAATTTAACTTGGTATACGTTTTTTAACATACAATCTTATTCATATTGCTACCCTAAACGTTTATGAAATTTAACTTGGTATACGTTTTTAAACATATAATCTTATTCATATTGCTACCCTAAACGTTTATGAAATTTAACTTGGTAAACGTTTTTTAACATATAATCTTATTCATATTGCTACCCTAAACGTTTATGAAATTTAATTTGGTATACGTTTTTAAACATATATTCTTATTCATATTGCTACCCTAAACGTTTATGAAATTTAATTTGGTATACGATTTTAAACATATATTCTTATTCATATTGCTACCCTAAACGTTTATGAAATTTAACTTGGTATACGTTTTTAAACATATATTCTTATTCATATTGCTACCCTAAAGGTTTATGAAATTTAACTTGGTATACGTTTTTAAACATATATTCTTATTCATATTGCTACCCTAAACGTTTATGAAATTTAACTTGGTATACGTTTTTAAACATATATTCTTATTCATATTGCTACCCTAAACGTTTATGAAATTTAACTTGGTATACGTTTTTAAACATATATTCTTATTCATATTGCTACCCTAAACGTTTATGAAATTGAACTTGGTATACGTTTTTAAACATATATTCTTATTCATATTGCTACCCTAAACGTTTATGAAATTTAACTTGGTATACGTTTTTTAACATATATTCTTATTCATATTGCTACCCTAAACGTTTATGAAATTTAACTTGGTATACGTTTTTAAACATATATTCTTATTCATATTGCTACCCTAAACGTTTATGAAATTTAACTTGGTATACGTTTTTAAACATATATTCTTATTCATATTGCTACCCTAAACGTTTATGAAATTTAATTTGGTATACGTTTTTAAACATATATTCTTATTCATATTGCTACCCTAAACGTTTATGAAATTTAACTTGGTATACGTTTTTAAACATATATTCTTATTCATATTGCTACCCTAAACGTTTATGAAATTTAACTTGGTATACGTTTTTAAACATATATTCTTATTCATATTGCTACCCTAAACGTTTATGAAATTTAACTTGGTATACGTTTTTAAACATATATTCTTATTCATATTGCTACCCTAAACGTTTATGAAATTTAACTTGGTATACGTTTTTAAACATATATTCTTATTCATATTGCTACCCTAAACGTTTATGAAATTTAACTTGGTATACGTTTTTAAACTTATATTCTTATTCATATTGCTACCCTAAACGTTTATGAAATTTAACTTGGTATACGTTTTTAAACATATATTCTTATTCATATTGCTACCCTAAACGTTTATGAAATTTAACTTGGTATACGTTTTTAAACATATATTCTTATTCATATTGCTACCCTAAACGTTTATGAAATTTAAGTTGGTATACGTTTTTAAACATATATTCTTATTCATACTGCTACCCTAAACGTTTATGAAATTTAAGTTGGTATACGTTTTTAAACATATATTCTTATTCATATTGCTACCCTAAACGTTTATGAAATTTAACTTGGTATACGTTTTTAAACATATATTCTTATTCATATTGCTACCCTAAACGTTTATGAAATTTAACTTGGTATACGTTTTTAAACATATATTCTTATTCATATTGCTACCCTAAACGTTTATGAAATTTAATTTGGTATACGTTTTTAAACATATATTCTTATTCATATTGCTACCCTAAACGTTTATGAAATTTAACTTGGTATACGTTTTTAAACATATATTCTTATTCATATTGCTACCCTAAACGTTTATGAAATTTAATTTGGTATACGTTTTTAAACATATATTCTTATTCATATTGCTACCCTAAACGTTTATGAAATTTAACTTGGTATACGTTTTTTTAACATATATTCTTATTCATATTGCTACCCTAAACGTTTATGAAATTTAACTTGGTATACGTTTTTAAACATATATTATTATTCATATTGCTACCCTAAACGTTTATGAAATTTAACTTGGTATACGTTTTTAAACATATATTCTTATTCATATTGCTACCCTAAACGTTTATGAAATTTAACTTGGTATACGTTTTTAAACATATATTCTTATTCATATTGCTACCCTAAACGTTTATGAAATTTAACTTTTTATACGTTTTTAAACATATATTCTTATTCATATTGCTACCCTAAACGTTTATGAAATTTAATTTGGTATACGTTTTTAAACATATATTCTTATTCATATTGCTACCCTAAACGTTTATGAAATTTAACTTGGTATACGTTTTTAAACATATATTCTTATTCATATTGCTACCCTAAAGGTTTATGAAATTTAACTTGGTATACGTTTTTAAACATATATTCTTATTCATATTGCTACCCTAAACGTTTATGAAATTTAACTTGGTATACGTTTTTAAACATATATTCTTATTCATATTGCTACCCTAAACGTTTATGAAATTTAACTTGGTATACGTTTTTAAACATATATTCTTATTCATATTGCTACCCTAAACGTTTATGAAATTTAACTTGGTATACGTTTTTAAACATATATTCTTATTCATATTGCTACCCTAAACGTTTATGAAATTTAACTTGGTATACGTTTTTTAACATATATTCTTATTCATATTGCTACCCTAAACGTTTATGAAATTTAACTTGGTATACGTTTTTAAACATATATTCTTATTCATATTGCTACCCTAAACATTTATGAAATTTAACTTGGTATACGTTTTTAAACATATATTCTTATTCATATTGCTACCCTAAACGTTTATGAAATTTAATTTGGTATACGTTTTTAAACATATATTCTTATTCATATTGCTACCCTAAACGTTTATGAAATTTAACTTGGTATACGTTTTTAAACATATATTCTTATTCATATTGCTACCCTAAACGTTTATGAAATTTAACTTGGTATACGTTTTTAAACATATATTCTTATTCATATTGCTACCCTAAACGTTTATGAAATTTAACTTGGTATACGTTTTTAAACATATATTCTTATTCATATTGCTACCCTAAACGTTTATGAAATTTAACTTGGTATACGTTTTTAAACATATATTCTTATTCATATTGCTACCCTAAACGTTTATGAAATTTAACTTGGTATACGTTTTTAAACTTATATTCTTATTCATATTGCTACCCTAAACGTTTATGAAATTTAACTTGGTATACGTTTTTAAACATATATTCTTATTCATATATCTACCCTAAACGTTTATGAAATTTAACTTGGTATATGTTTTTAAACATATATTCTTATTCATATTGCTACCCTAAACGTTTATGAAATTTAACTTGGTATACGTTTTTAAACATATATACTTATTCATATTGCTACCCTAAACGATTATGAAATTTAACTTGGTATACGTTTTTAAACATATATTCTTATTCATATTGCTACCCTAAACGTTTATGAAATTTAACTTGGTATACGTTTTTAAACATATATTCTTATTCATATTGCTACCCTAAACGTTTATGAAATTTAACTTGGCATATGTTTTTAAACTTATATTCTTATTCATATTGCTACCCTAAACGTTTATAAAATTTAACTTGGTATACGTTTTTAAACATATATTCTTATTCATATTGCTACCCTAAACGTTTATGAAATTTAACTTGGTATACGTTTTTAAACATATATTCTTATTCATATTGCTACCCTAAACGTTTATGAAATTTAACTTGGTATACGTTTTTAAACATATATCCTTATTCATATTGCTACCCTAAACGTTTATGAAATTTAACTTGGTATACGTTTTTAAACATATATTCTTATTCATATTGCTACCCTAAACGTTTATGAAATTTAATTTGGTATACGTTTTTAAACATATATTCTTATTCATATTGCTACCCTAAACGTTTATGAAATTTAATTTGGTATACGTTTTTAAACATATATTCTTATTCATATTGCTACCCTAAACGTTTATGAAATTTAACTTGGTATACGTTTTTAAACATATATTCTTATTCATATTGCTACCCTAAACGTTTATGTAATTTAACTTGGTTTACGTTTTTAAACATATATTCTTATTCATATTGCTACCCTAAACGTTTATGAAATTTAACTTGGTATACGTTTTTAAACATATATTCTTATTCATATTGCTACCCTAAACGTTTATGAAATTTAACTTGGTATACGTTTTTAAACATATATTCTTATTCATATTGCTACCCTAAACGTTTATGAAATTTAACTTGGTATACGTTTTTTAACATATAATCTTATTCATATTGCTACCCTAAACGTTTATGAAATTTAACTTGGTATACGTTTTTTAACATATAATCTTATTCATATTGCTACCCTAAACGTTTATGAAATTTAACTTGGTAAACGTTTTTTAACATATAATCTTATTCATATTGCTACCCTAAACGTTTATGAAATTTAATTTGGTATACGTTTTTAAACATATATTCTTATTCATATTGCTACCCTAAACGTTTATGAAATTTAATTTGGTATACGTTTTTAAACATATATTCTTATTCATATTGCTACCCTAAACGTTTAAGAAATTTAATTTGGTATACGTTTTTAAACATATATTCTTATTCATATTGCTACCCTAAACGTTTATGAAATTTAACTTGGTATACGTTTTTTAACATATATTCTTATTCATATTGCTACCCTAAACGTTTATGAAATTTAACTTGGTATACGTTTTTAAACATATATTCTTATTCATATTGCTACCCTAAACGTTTATGAAATTTAACTTGGTATACGTTTTTAAACATATATTCTTATTCATATTGCTACCCTAAACGTTTATGAAATTGAACTTGGTATACGTTTTTAAACATATATTTTTATTCATATTGCTACCCTAAACGTTTATGAAATTTAACTTGGTATACGTTTTTTAACATATATTCTTATTCATATTGCTACCCTAAACGTTTATGAAATTTAACTTGGTATACGTTTTTAAACATATATTCTTATTCATATTGCTACCCTAAACGTTTATGAAATTTAACTTGGTATACGTTTTTAAACATATATTCTTATTCATATTGCTACCCTAAACGTTTATGAAATTTAATTTGGTATACGTTTTTAAACATATATTCTTATTCATATTGCTACCCTAAACGTTTATGAAATTTAACTTGGTATACGTTTTTAAACATATATTCTTATTCATATTGCTACCCTAAACGTTTATGAAATTTAACTTGGTATACGTTTTTAAACATATATTCTTATTCATATTGCTACCCTAAACGTTTATGAAATTTAACTTGGTATACGTTTTTAAACATATATTCTTATTCATATTGCTACCCTAAACGTTTATGAAATTTAACTTGGTATACGTTTTTAAACATATATTCTTATTCATATTGCTACCCTAAACGTTTATGAAATTTAACTTGGTATACGTTTTTAAACTTATATTCTTATTCATATTGCTACCCTAAACGTTTATGAAATTTAACTTGGTATACGTTTTTAAACATATATTCTTATTCATATTGCTACCCTAAACGTTTATGAAATTTAACTTGGTATACGTTTTTAAACATATATTCTTATTCATATTGCTACCCTAAAGGTTTATGAAATTTAACTTGGTATACGTTTTTAAACATATATTCTTATTCATATTGCTACCCTAAACGTTTATGAAATTTAACTTGGTATACGTTTTTAAACATATATTCTTATTCATATTGCTACCCTAAACGTTTATGAAATTTAACTTGGTATACGTTTTTAAACATATATTCTTATTCATATTGCTACCCTAAACGTTTATGAAATTTAACTTGGTATACGTTTTTAAACATATATTCTTATTCATATTGCTACCCTAAACGTTTATGAAATTTAACTTGGTATACGTTTTTTAACATATATTCTTATTCATATTGCTACCCTAAACGTTTATGAAATTTAACTTGGTATACGTTTTTAAACATATATTCTTATTCATATTGCTACCCTAAACATTTATGAAATTTAACTTGGTATACGTTTTTAAACATATATTCTTATTCATATTGCTACCCTAAACGTTTATGAAATTTAATTTGGTATACGTTTTTAAACATATATTCTTATTCATATTGCTACCCTAAACGTTTATGAAATTTAACTTGGTATACGTTTTTAAACATATATTCTTATTCATATTGCTACCCTAAACGTTTATGAAATTTAACGTGGTATACGTTTTTAAACATATATTCTTATTCATATTGCTACCCTAAACGTTTATGAAATTTAACTTGGTATACGTTTTTAAACATATATTCTTATTCATATTGCTACCCTAAACGTTTATGAAATTTAACTTGGTATACGTTTTTAAACATATATTCTTATTCATATTGCTACCCTAAACGTTTATGAAATTTAACTTGGTATACGTTTTTAAACTTATATTCTTATTCATATTGCTACCCTAAACGTTTATGAAATTTAACTTGGTATACGTTTTTAAACATATATTCTTATTCATATATCTACCCTAAACGTTTATGAAATTTAACTTGGTATATGTTTTTAAACATATATTCTTATTCATATTGCTACCCTAAACGTTTATGAAATTTAACTTGGTATACGTTTTTAAACATATATACTTATTCATATTGCTACCCTAAACGATTATGAAATTTAACTTGGTATACGTTTTTAAACATATATTCTTATTCATATTGCTACCCTAAACGTTTATGAAATTTAACTTGGTATACGTTTTTAAACATATATTCTTATTCATATTGCTACCCTAAACGTTTATGAAATTTAACTTGGCATATGTTTTAAAACTTATATTCTTATTCATATTGCTACCCTAAACGTTTATGAAATTTAACTTGGTATACGTTTTTAAACATATATTCTTATTCATATTGCTACCCTAAACGTTTATGAAATTTAACTTGGTATACGTTTTTAAACATATATTCTTATTCATATTGCTACCCTAAACGTTTATGAAATTTAACTTGGTATACGTTTTTAAACATATATCCTTATTCATATTGCTACCCTAAACGTTTATGAAATTTAACTTGGTATACGTTTTTAAACATATATTCTTATTCATATTGCTACCCTAAACGTTTATGAAATTTAATTTGGTGTACGTTTTTAAACATATATTCTTATTCATATTGCTACCCTAAACGTTTATGAAATTTAATTTGGTATACGTTTTTAAACATATATTCTTATTCATATTGCTACCCTAAACGTTTATGAAATTTAACTTGGTATACGTTTTTAAACATATATTCTTATTCATATTGCTACCCTAAACGTTTATGTAATTTAACTTGGTATACGTTTTTAAACATATATTCTTATTCATATTGCTACCCTAAACGTTTATGAAATTTAACTTGGTATACGTTTTTAAACATATATTCTTATTCATATTGCTACCCTAAACGTTTATGAAATTTAACTTGGTATACGTTTTTAAACATATATTCTTATTCATATTGCTACCCTAAACGTTTATGAAATTTAACTTGGTATACGTTTTTTAACATATAATCTTATTCATATTGCTACCCTAAACGTTTATGAAATTTAACTTGGTATACGTTTTTTAACATATAATCTTATTCATATTGCTACCCTAAACGTTTATGAAATTTAACTTGGTAAACGTTTTTTAACATATAATCTTATTCATATTGCTACCCTAAACGTTTATGAAATTTAATTTGGTATACGTTTTTAAACATATATTCTTATTCATATTGCTACCCTAAACGTTTATGAAATTTAATTTGGTATACGTTTTTAAACATATATTCTTATTCATATTGCTACCCTAAACGTTTATGAAATTTAATTTGGTATACGTTTTTAAACATATATTCTTATTCATATTGCTACCCTAAACGTTTATGAAATTTAACTTGGTATACGTTTTTTAACATATATTCTTATTCATATTGCTACCCTAAACGTTTATGAAATTTAACTTGGTATACGTTTTTAAACATATATTCTTATTCATATTGCTACCCTAAACGTTTATGAAATTTAATTTGGTATACGTCTTTAAACATATATTCTTATTCATATTGCTACCCTAAAGGTTTATGAAATTTAACTTGGTATACGTTTTTTAACATATATTCTTATTCATATTGCTACCCTAAACGTTTATGAAATTTAACTTGGTATACGTTTTTAAACATATATTCTTATTCATATTGCTACCCTAAACGTTTATGAAATTTAACTTGGTATACGTTTTTAAACATATATTCTTATTCATATTGCTACCCTAAACGTTTATGAAATTGAACTTGGTATACGTTTTTAAACATATATTCTTATTCATATTGCTACCCTAAACGTTTATGAAATTTAACTTGGTATACGTTTTTTAACATATATTCTTATTCATATTGCTACCCTAAACGTTTATGAAATTTAACTTGGTATACGTTTTTAAACATATATTCTTATTCATATTGCTACCCTAAACGTTTATGAAATTTAACTTGGTATACGTTTTTAAACATATATTCTTATTCATATTGCTACCCTAAACGTTTATGAAATTTAATTTGGTATACGTTTTTAAACATATATTCTTATTCATATTGCTACCCTAAACGTTTATGAAATTTAACTTGGTATACGTTTTTAAACATATATTCTTATTCATATTGCTACCCTAAACGTTTATGAAATTTAACTTGGTATACGTTTTTAAACATATATTCTTATTCATATTGCTACCCTAAACGTTTATGAAATTTAACTTGGTATACGTTTTTAAACATATATTCTTATTCATATTGCTACCCTAAACGTTTATGAAATTTAACTTGGTATACGTTTTTAAACATATATTCTTATTCATATTGCTACCCTAAACGTTTATGAAATTTAACTTGGTATACGTTTTTAAACTTATATTCTTATTCATATTGCTACCCTAAACGTTTATGAAATTTAACTTGGTATACGTTTTTAAACATATATTCTTATTCATATTGCTACCCTAAACGTTTATGAAATTTAACTTGGTATACGTTTTTAAACATATATTCTTATTCATATTGCTACCCTAAAGGTTTATGAAATTTAACTTGGTATACGTTTTTAAACATATATTCTTATTCATATTGCTACCCTAAACGTTTATGAAATTTAACTTGGTATACGTTTTTAAACATATATTCTTATTCATATTGCTACCCTAAACGTTTATGAAATTTAACTTGGTATACGTTTTTAAACATATATTCTTATTCATATTGCTACCCTAAACGTTTATGAAATTTAACTTGGTATACGTTTTTAAACATATATTCTTATTCATATTGCTACCCTAAACGTTTATGAAATTTAACTTGGTATACGTTTTTTAACATATATTCTTATTCATATTGCTACCCTAAACGTTTATGAAATTTAACTTGGTATACGTTTTTAAACATATATTCTTATTCATATTGCTACCCTAAACATTTATGAAATTTAACTTGGTATACGTTTTTAAACATATATTCTTATTCATATTGCTACCCTAAACGTTTATGAAATTTAATTTGGTATACGTTTTTAAACATATATTCTTATTCATATTGCTACCCTAAACGTTTATGAAATTTAACTTGGTATACGTTTTTAAACATATATTCTTATTCATATTGCTACCCTAAACGTTTATGAAATTTAACGTGGTATACGTTTTTAAACATATATTCTTATTCATATTGCTACCCTAAACGTTTATGAAATTTAACTTGGTATACGTTTTTAAACATATATTCTTATTCATATTGCTACCCTAAACGTTTATGAAATTTAACTTGGTATACGTTTTTAAACATATATTCTTATTCATATTGCTACCCTAAACGTTTATGAAATTTAACTTGGTATACGTTTTTAAACTTATATTCTTATTCATATTGCTACCCTAAACGTTTATGAAATTTAACTTGGTATACGTTTTTAAACATATATTCTTATTCATATATCTACCCTAAACGTTTATGAAATTTAACTTGGTATATGTTTTTAAACATATATTCTTATTCATATTGCTACCCTAAACGTTTATGAAATTTAACTTGGTATACGTTTTTAAACATATATACTTATTCATATTGCTACCCTAAACGATTATGAAATTTAACTTGGTATACGTTTTTAAACATATATTCTTATTCATATTGCTACCCTAAACGTTTATGAAATTTAACTTGGTATACGTTTTTAAACATATATTCTTATTCATATTGCTACCCTAAACGTTTATGAAATTTAACTTGGCATATGTTTTAAAACTTATATTCTTATTCATATTGCTACCCTAAACGTTTATGAAATTTAACTTGGTATACGTTTTTAAACATATATTCTTATTCATATTGCTACCCTAAACGTTTATGAAATTTAACTTGGTATACGTTTTTAAACATATATTCTTATTCATATTGCTACCCTAAACGTTTATGAAATTTAACTTGGTATACGTTTTTAAACATATATCCTTATTCATATTGCTACCCTAAACGTTTATGAAATTTAACTTGGTATACGTTTTTAAACATATATTCTTATTCATATTGCTACCCTAAACGTTTATGAAATTTAATTTGGTATACGTTTTTAAACATATATTCTTATTCATATTGCTACCCTAAACGTTTATGAAATTTAATTTGGTATACGTTTTTAAACATATATTCTTATTCATATTGCTACCCTAAACGTTTATGAAATTTAACTTGGTATACGTTTTTAAACATATATTCTTATTCATATTGCTACCCTAAACGTTTATGTAATTTAACTTGGTATACGTTTTTAAACATATATTCTTATTCATATTGCTACCCTAAACGTTTATGAAATTTAACTTGGTATACGTTTTTAAACATATATTCTTATTCATATTGCTACCCTAAACGTTTATGAAATTTAACTTGGTATACGTTTTTAAACATATATTCTTATTCATATTGCTACCCTAAACGTTTATGAAATTTAACTTGGTATACGTTTTTTAACATATAATCTTATTCATATTGCTACCCTAAACGTTTATGAAATTTAACTTGGTATACGTTTTTTAACATATAATCTTATTCATATTGCTACCCTAAACGTTTATGAAATTTAACTTGGTAAACGTTTTTTAACATATAATCTTATTCATATTGCTACCCTAAACGTTTATGAAATTTAATTTGGTATACGTTTTTAAACATATATTCTTATTCATATTGCTACCCTAAACGTTTATGAAATTTAATTTGGTATACGTTTTTAAACATATATTCTTATTCATATTGCTACCCTAAACGTTTATGAAATTTAATTTGGTATACGTTTTTAAACATATATTCTTATTCATATTGCTACCCTAAACGTTTATGAAATTTAACTTGGTATACGTTTTTTAACATATATTCTTATTCATATTGCTACCCTAAACGTTTATGAAATTTAACTTGGTATACGTTTTTAAACATATATTCTTATTCATATTGCTACCCTAAACGTTTATGAAATTTAATTTGGTATACGTTTTTAAACATATATTCTTATTCATATTGCTACCCTAAACGTTTATGAAATTTAATTTGGTATACGTTTTTAAACATATATTCTTATTCATATTGCTACCCTAAACGTTTATGAAATTTAACTTGGTATACGTTTTTAAACATATATTCTTATTCATATTGCTACCCTAAACGTTTATGAAATTTAACTTGGTATACGTTTTTAAACATATATTCTTATTCATATTGCTACCCTAAACGTTTATGAAATTTAACTTGGTATACGTTTTTAAACATATATTCTTATTCATATTGCTACCCTAAACGTTTATGAAATTTAACTTGGTATACGTTTTTAAACATATATTCTTATTCATATTGCTACCCTAAACGTTTATGAAATTTAACTTGGTATACGTTTTTAAACATATATTCTTATTCATATTGCTACCCTAAACTTTTATGAAATTTAACTTGGTATACGTTTTTAAACATATATTCTTATTCATATTGCTACCCTAAACGTTTATGAAATTTAACTTGGTATACGTTTTTAAACATATATTCTTATTCATATTGCTACCCTAAACGTTTATGATATTTAATTTGGTATACGTTTTTAAACATATATTCTTATTCATATTGCTACCCTAACGTTTATGAAATTTAACTTGGTATACGTTTTTAAACATATATTCTTATTCATATTGCTACCCTAAACGTTTATGAAATTTAACTTGGTATACGTTTTTAAACATATATTCTTATTCATATTGCTACCCTAAACGTTTATGAAATTTAACTTGGTATACGTTTTTAAACATATATTCTTATTCATATTGCTACCCTAAACGTTTATGAAATTTAACTTGGTATACGTTTTTAAACATATATTCTTATTCATATTGCTACCCTAAACGTTTATGAAATTTAACTTGGTATACGTTTTTAAACATATATTCTTATTCATATTGCTACCCTAAACGTTTATGAAATTTAACTTGGTATACGTTTTTAAACATATATTCTTATTCATATTGCTACCCTAAACGTTTATGAAATTTAACTTGGTATACGTTTTTAAACATATATTCTTATTCATATTGCTACCCTAAACGTTTATGAAATTTAACTTGGTATACGTTTTTAAACATATATCCTTATTCATATTGCTACCCTAAACGTTTATGAAATTTAACTTGGTATACGTTTTTAAACATATATCCTTATTCATATTGCTACCCTAAACGTTTATGAAATTGAACTTGGTATACGTTTTTAAACATATATTCTTATTCATATTGCTACCCTAAACGTTTATGAAATTTAATTTGGTATACGTTTTTAAACATATATTCTTATTCATATTGCTACCCTAAACGTTTATGAAATTTAATTTGGTATACGTTTTTAAACATATATTCTTATTCATATTGCTACCCTAAACATATATCCTTATTCATATTGCTACCCTAAACGTTTATGAAATTTAACTTGGTATACGTTTTTAAACATATATCCTTATTCATATTGCTACCCTAAACGTTTATGAAATTTAACTTGGTATACGTTTTTAAACATATATTCTTATTCATATTGCTACCCTAAACGTTTATGAAATTTAATTTGGTATACGTTTTTAAACATATATTCTTATTCATATTGCTACCCTAAACGTTTATGAAATTTAACTTGGTATACGTTTTTAAACATATATTCTTATTCATATTGCTACCCTAAACGTTTATGTAATTTAACTTGGTATACGTTTTTAAACATATATTCTTATTCATATTGCTACCCTAAACGTTTATGTAATTTAACTTGGTATACG
>JBAIZL010000010.1:16278013-16310513 GCA_036971475.1 Prosapia bicincta
GCATATTAGAAGCCGACAAAGAGAGCATATTAAAAGCCGACAAAGAGAGCATATTAAAAGCCAACAAAGAGAGCATAATAAAAGCCGACAAAGAGAGCATATTAAAAATCGACAAAGAGAACATATTAAAAGTGACAAAGACAGCATATTAAAAGCCGAAATAGAGAGCATATTAAAAGTCGACAAAGAGAGCATATTAAAGGCCGACAAAGAGAGCATATAAAAGCCAACAACGGGAGCATATTAAAAGCGACAAAGAGAGCATATTAAAAGCCAACAACGTTAGCATATTAAAAGCGACCAAGAGAGCATATTAAAAGCCAAAAAAGAGAGCACATTAAAAGCCGACAAAGAGAGCATATTAGCAGCCGACATAAAGAGGATATTAAAAGCCGACACAGAGAGTAGTAAAAGATAAAAAAGAGAGCATATTAACACCTGACTAAGAGAGCATATTAAAAGCCGACAAAAAGAGGATATTAAAAGCAGACACAGACATATTTAAAGCCGACAAAGATAGCATATTAAAAACCGACAAAGAGAGCATATTAAAAGTCGACAAAGAGAGCATATTAAAAGCCGACGAAGAGAGCATATTAAAAGCCGGCAAAGAGAGCATATTAAAAGCCGGCAAAGAGAGCATATTAAAAGACGACAAAGAAAGTATATTAAAAGCCGACGAAGAGAGCATATTAAAAGCCGGCAAAGAGAGCATATTAAAAGCCGGCAAAGAGAGCATATTAAAAGACGACAAAGAAAGTATATTAAAAGCCGACGAAGAGAGCATATTAAAATCCGACGAAGAGAGCATATTAAAAGCCGACAATGAAATCATAACAACTGTAAATCAGTCCTGGGTACGTGTTGGCAGAATAAGGCTAGTTGTGTTATTTCCATCCGAGTCAAAGAACTCATAAAGTAGAGGTGTGATACGGGAAAACACAAACAGCAAGAACAGTTAACCGAACGTTGCCCGTTCAAATATTTAAAAAGTTAATCTCTTATTGTATATACAGAATATATATATTTTTTTCTCGGACTCATAGTGTCATATATGGCAAACAAATTTAAATTTATTGAAAATCATAGGGCAGCCAATGTACCAATGGACAACTAGATTATACCATAGCAAATAGATTGATCCATCAAAGGCTGTCACGGTTTGTAGAAATGACCTATTATGAAGACAACTTAGCAAACTTTCCTGGTCCGCCTGCAGAGAGAAAAAAGCCAAATACACTTACTGGAGGAGCAAAAAGAACAACTGGAGCCAGAACTTGAACAGCTAGCCACATCAACCAACGTTGCAGATTGGAGTTGTCCTATTGTGTCATTTGTATTGTAATGCACTATTTTTAATGTACGTAAGGGTAAATATGAAATTATTTTAAAAAATACAGGTACTTTTCGATTTTTTAATCCACAAATGCACAAAGTTAAAAAAGCAGGCTAACATATGGGCCTGAGGAGGATATAGGTTTAAAATTGAAACGCTTTATGGCTATTTCTTCTCTCCCAATTTTCCTGGTCCATTCCCTTCTATTTCTTTCCTGTTACACTCATTTCAGTTGGTTGACGCCTCCTATTTGGGGGTAACTGACATAATTCCTCTGATCCTTTAGTCTCGACTTTCCTGCAGAGTGCCCCAAAACCTCCTTCCGGTGTGTGTCCTGGCTTTACCACGCTTCACTGTACACGCTTCACATGCCCACTGCTGTTATGGATTAAATGTTTATTGCTTTTCAAAGTATTTCCGTCCCATAGCACGTTGACCAGGAAGTTAATTGTCTTTAAATTTTAAATAGGCTAATTTATATACAAATTTGAAAAAATGTTCAATCTAAAACTGTAAAATATTTTTACAACAGATTGAAATAATGTTTCGACTTTTTACTTTTATATTTTTAAAAATATTTCAAATAATTTCACGCAGCTCAGTAGTTTCAACAAAGGTGGGACGGAAGTATTTTATGGTGCATTTTGAAGTGGGCACCAGTACCCCCTCCCCCCAGCCTTACTCACTGCACCAATTTCGTCTTCTCGGTTCGATTTGCAATTAAGTGCGAATGATTGAGCAATTACTACTTTTAATTGAGTTTTGTTTTGGATTAATTATCATCGTTAGGTGCTATCTTGTACATACACAAGTAGAGCACGCCTGTTACGGGGTCTTAGTGTATAGTTAACTGTTCATTCCACTACATTGCAGTAAAGAGGAAGTGGTGGTTGTGCGTCACGTAGGCTACTCTAGATGTCATGAATATTTGATGGGACCAAAGATACGCCTCTTTCTCGGAAACTTGAAACACAGTCACAAGCAATGTACTGTTCACCAGTAGTGAGCTGGACAAAGTGGCTTTCGTGGAAGTGGTGGTTGTGCGTCACGTAGGCTACTCTAGATGTCATGAATATTTGATGGGACCAAAGATACGCCTCTTTCTCGGAAACGTGAAACACAGTCACAAGCAATGTACTGTTCACCAGTAGCGAGCTGGTCGAAGTGGTTTTCGTGGAAGTGGTGGTTGTGCGTCACGTAGGCTACTCTAGATGTCATGAATATTTGATGGGACCAAAGATACGCCTCTTTCTCGGAAACTTGAAACAAAGTCACAATCAATGTACTGTTCACCAGTAGTGAGCTGGACGAAGTGGCTTTCGTGGAAGTGGTGGTTGTGCGTCACGTAGGCTACTCTAGATGTCACGAATATTTGATGGGACCAAAGATACGCCTCTTTCTCGGAAACCTGAAACACAGTCACAATCAATGTACTGTTCACCAGTAGCGAGCTGGACGAAGTGGCTTTCGTGGAAGTGATGGTTGTGCGTCACTTAGGCTACTCTAGATGTCATGAATATTTGATGGGACCAAAGATACCCCTCTTTCTCGGAAACTTGAAACACAGTCACAATCAATGTACTATTCACCAGTAGCGAGCTGGTCGAAGTGGCTTTCGTGGAAGTGGTGGTTGTGCGTCACGTAGGCTACTCTAGATGTCATGAATATTTGATGGGACCAAAGATACGCCTCTTTCTCGGAAACTTGAAACAAAGTCACAATCAATGTACTGTTCACCAGTAGTGAGCTGGACGAAGTGGCTTTCGAGGAAGTGGTGGTTGTGCGTCACGTAGGCTACTCTAGATGTCATGAATATTTGATGGGACCAAAGATACGCCTCTTTCTCGGAAACTTGAAACACAGTCACAAGCAATGTAATGTTCACCAGTAGTGAGCTGGACGAAGTGGCTTTCGAGGAAGTGGTGGTTGTGCGTCACGTAGGCTACTCTAGATGTCATGAATATTTGATGGGACCAAAGATACGCCTCTTTCTTGGAAACTTGAAACACAGTCACAAGCAATGTACTGTTCACCAGTAGTGAGCTGGACGAAGTGGCTTTCGAGGAAGTGGTGGTTGTGCGTCACGTAGGCTACTCTAGATGTCATGAATATTTGATGGGACCAAAGATACGCCTCTTTCTCGGAAACTTGAAACACAGTCACAAGCAATGTATGTTCACCAGTAGCGAGCTGGACGAAGTGGCTTTCGAGGAAGTGGTGGTTGTGCGTCACGTAGGCTACTCTAGATGTCATGAAAATTTGATGGGACCAAAGATACGACTCTTTCTCGGAAACTTGAAACACAGTCACAAGCAATGTACTGTTCACCAGTAGTGAGCTAGACGAAGTGGCTTTCGTGGAAGTGGTGGTTGTGCGTCACGTAGGCTACTCTAGATGTCATGAATATTTGATGGGACCAAAGATGAGCCTCTTTCTCGGAAACTTGAAACACAGTCACAAGCAATGTACTGTTCACCAGTAGTGAGCTGGACGAAGTGGCTTTCGTGGAAGTGGTGGTTGTGCGTCACGTACGCTACTCTAGATGTCATGAAAATTTGATGGGACCAAAGATACGACTCTTTCTCGGAAACTTGAAACACAGTCACAAGCAATGTACTGTTCACCAGTAGTGAGCTGGACGAAGTGGCTTTCGAGGAAGTGGTGGTTGTGCGTCACGTAGGCTACTCTAGATGTCATGAATATTTGATGGGACCAAAGATACGCCTCTTTCTCGGAAACGTGAAACACAGTCACAAGCAATGTAATGTTCACTAGTAGCGAGCTGGACGAAGTGGCTTTCGAGGAAGTGGTGGTTGTGCGTCACGTAGGCTACTCTAGATGTCATGAATATTTGATGGGACCAAAGATACGCTTCTTTCTCGGAAACTTGAAACACAGTCACAAGCAATGTACTGTTCACCAGTAGTGAGCTGGACGAAGTGGCTTTCGAGGAGGTGGTGGTTGTGCGTCACGTAGGCTACTCTAGATGTCATGAATATTTGTTGGGACCAAAGATACGCCTCTTTCTCGGAAACTTGAAACACAGTCACAAGCAATGTACTGTTCACCAGTAGTGAGCTGGACGAAGTGGCTTTCGTGGAAGTGGTGGTTGTGCGTCACGGAGGCTACTCTAGATGTCATGAATATTTGATGAGACCAAAGATACGCCTCTTTCTCGGAAACTTGAAACACAGTCACAAGCAATGTACTGTTCACCAGTAGCGAGCTGGACGAAGTGGCTTTCGTGGAAGTGCAAAAGTGGCATTTTGGGACGATACTAAGGCCTTTTAACTACTCAATCCCTAATTGTTTTCCGTATTTCTCTTGTATTTCCTTTATTTCCTAATAATTTAATTATCCTTGAATTGTTTTCTATTTTAGTTTGATTCTCGAGTCTACATTTTAATGTCAGCATCCCTCTTTTGTTTCTCGTTAAAACCAAGTTCGAAGCTCGTGAACGACTCTTGCACTAACAACCCCCACCCCCAGCCCCACTCGAGAGGCTGTATTTGTACAGGGCTAATTAAATTAAATTTATCTCATTGATTCATTTGTTAATAAATCATCAACACAGGGCGTTCAAAATATAATGCCATGATATTGAACGAGCGTTACTTAAAAAACTGCTCAAATACATTATAACTCAATAATTTGTAGATATTCTAGCGTGGTGTAACATAGGTCTCACTTTTATACAGTATTAACAAAAGACGCTCTTTAAAGTTTTGTGTGCATTGTAAAACTATTCGTATACTTTACAAACTTAAATTTCTAGACGGTCGAAATTTTTGTCCGAATTCTTTCCGCTTTGGAAGATGTAGTTGTTTTTGACAATATCGATTACTTGTAGAAAGAAAACTATTATCAAATTTATCATGCTTTAAGGCAAAGACAGAAAATGAAAAATTAATATCCGAAGTGAAAGAGAGTGCTGCCGCCTATAGGGATCCGAATGAAATAACAATATTCCGTTACATTTCCTCACATCAAGAAATGAAATTGCTAAAAGGCTTTTCTTCGTTTGTTTGCGTAACCGGAAGACACCACACTCTCTGAATTTCTGTTCATTTAGCCGGCGGAAATTTCTTCAAGTGCGTCACATATTACGCGATGTGATATATTACCGTTTCCATGGCAACAGCAAGTAGTGTTTGTACATCGCCCGACAAACGGATCTGCCAACACCGGCTCTAAGCACGTACTAGCAGTGGCATTTAACACATCAAGGTTTTTTAACAGTGGAGATAGGTCCACGTACTTCCATTTGTCCTCTGTTTCAGTTCAAGTCTCTGCCCCCACTACTGCACATTCACAATCTTTGCAAGCGATAAAGTCATACTGTCTGTCCGCCTACAACTACCAAAGCGTCGGTTTTGTGTCCCCACTACATAGTCTACTTCCATTGGCACATCAAGTCTCAGTTCTGTGTCCCCACTAGAGAGTCTACTTCCATTGGCACATCAAGTCTCAGTTCTATGTCCCCACTAGAGAGTCTACTTCCATTGGCACAACAATTATCAGTTCTGTGTCCCCACTAGAGGGTCTACTTCCATTAACACAGCAAGTCTCAGTTCTATGTCCCCAATAGAGAGTCTACTTCCATTGGCACAGCAAGTGTCACTTCTATGTCCCCACTAGAGAGTCTACTTCCATTGGCACAGCGTGTGTCAGTTCTGTGTCCCCACTAGAGAGTCTATTTCCCTTGACACAGCAAGCGGCAGTTTTGTGTCCCCACTAGGGAGTGTACTTCCACTGGCACAGCAAGTGTCAGTTCTGTGTCCCCATTAGAGAGTATATTTTGTTTGAAACAGCAAGCGGCAGTTCTTTGTCCCCACTAGAGAGTGTACTTCCATTGGCACAGCAAGCGGCAATTTTGTGTCCCCACTAGAGAGTTTACTACATTGGCACAGCAAATGTCAGTTTTGTGTCCCCACTAGAGAGTCTATTTCCCTTGACACAGCAAACGGCAGTTCTTTGTCCCCACTAGAGGGTCTACTTCCATTAACACGGCAAGTCTCAGTTCTATGTCCCCAATAGAGAGTCTACTTCCATTGGCACAGCAAGTGTCACTTCTATGTCCCCACTAGAGAGTCTACTTCCATTGGCACAGCAATTGTCAGTTCTGTGTTCCCACTAGAGGGTCTACTTCCATTAACACAGCAAGTCTCAGTTCTATGTCCCCACTAGAGAGTCTACTTCCATTGGCACAGCAATTGTCAGTTCTGTGTCCCCATTAGAGCGTCTAATTCCATTGGCACAGCAAGTGTCAGTTTTGTGTCCCCACTAGAGAGTCTATTTCTCTTGATACAGCAAGCGGCAGTTTTGTGTCCCCACTAGGGAGTGTACTTCCATTGGCATAGCAAGTGTTAGTTCTGTGTCCCCATTAGAGAGTCTATTTTGTTTGAAACAGCAAGCGGCAGTTCTTTGTCCCCACTAGAGAGTGTACTTCCATTGGCACAGCAAGTGTCAGTTCATGTCCCCACTAGAGAGTTTACTACATTGGCACAGCAAATGTCAGTTCTGTGTCCCCACTAGAGAGTCTATTTCCCTTGACACAGCAAACGGCAGATTTGTGTCCCCACTAGTGAATCAATGTACTGAGCATAAAATATTGTACATGTGTGTAATAAAACACATGCGCAGTGATTACAGGGAAGGTATTCTAGGCAATAACGTGCATGCGCGTGCGCGCTATACGCACACTACAGTGTCCGGTATTGGGTATAGACAACGGCCAGAATGATCGCATTCACGATGCAAATTGGCGTCTGACAAGTTATCCTTGACCTATTTTAAATCCTACTCGCTCGCAAATAAAAACCACCACAAGAACTTAAATAGATAATGGCTATCTTCCTTGCAATCTTCGCAGAGTTGGTGTTCAAGCGCAGTGAAGACACTGTAAATGTTACATTGCCAACACGGAAGATAATTTCAGCGATATGAAAACCCCGTGCTTTGCATTGCATTTTATATTTATTGCCGAATAAATTTGAAAACGTACGAGAATACACTCATTGAAGAGAACCATCACAGGTGCTGCTTATTATTATACGGGGCAGAAAAATCGTGTGATAGGGATTTAGGAGGAACAGAAAGGGACGCAAATTTTCTGTTCTGGTAAGTAGTGGAGTCTCACTCGTCACGTCTACAGCTGTAGACCTCTTCTCTAACGGAGGAATGCAGTTTTTACCCGATATAAAACCATGCACGCGTCCCAGGTATTGGGTAGACACCTCGAATACGATGCTGTGTTGGAGTTAAGGACGCTACCCACGAGATACCGTAGTTTCTCAAAGTACCAGAACCAATACTCTTCCTTCTACAGTGTTCTAACTATTTTCTCTCATAGTTCTTTCTAAAATGAATACCACGATTCACCCTCCTAATCCAGACAAAGAGTCTTATGGTGTTTCTATTAGTATCCTTTGCTATCCACGAGCACGTCTTTGGAATCATGGCTCGCATTAACAAGCAAGCATCTTGAAGTAAACCCTCGCTCCACGCACTGACAGTCCGTCTACAGCCGAGCAGGTAGTTCTAACAAAACGATCAACGTCGACCTCCAGGCAACATTCTGAACAAGGAAAACCTCTCCTCAGAAAAACACTTGCCAGCTGGTGAAAGGCCAAACAACCCGGAAGTACCGCGCAACCGGATATCACAGAAATACCAGTTACAGGTAATAAATTGTGACAAAATTATTATACACTCAATACGAAACGTTAAGTTCCCCAGATTCTTCACAGCACAGCTAGAGCTTATCAAACAAGTTTGCATTGAAGTGAACGAAAGAACTAGATGAGCTATTAGAAGTGAACGAAATTCACTAAGTATCACGTTTTGTTAATACAGTACGCAACATAATAAATACTAACAGAAGTGGCTTACAGACAAACTTCATATACAATACTTCTTCAAGTGTTACCTGGAGATCATCTCTGATCCTGGTGAGAAATTGCTCCAACTGAATATCCTGCAGTACATCGCACAACCAGTCAATTCCGCCTCCATCGTCAGTCATGATCCTGGAAAAGAAACATGATTTACTATGCGTTCTGAAAACATTTCTCCTTCTATACTAGTGTAGTAAAAGTGTACAGAAAGTGGCCGTATGTTTTAACGAGCATCAGGCCCTCATTGTCTTCACGGAAAGCAGAATTATATGACGTCGATGAACTATACAGCTATATATGGTGTTTACGAGTAACAATATAGTTTATGGTATTCGAATTGTGTTTAGTGAAAATTAGAAGAAAGCTATTGAAAAAAGAAGCGTTTACAAGGCGTATCTGGTTTCGACTCATGCTTGTCAAAACAATAGTTCCCCTACGTGGGGAATCCAGTCTAGATATACCACTACCCCACGAATCCAAGTCCGGGTGATTAGCGTCCGGCCCGAAACAGGGGGTTTGGTGCCACTGCACGTCTATCAGAGCCTTACGACCTGGACAGATGACCGGTACCTGGGACGAGACGAATTCCAACCAACCACCGCTTTTCCAGAACTACTCTATCATTTATGATAATCACAAATAACGGTATCATATGTGGCCATCATAAACAACAGTTTAAAGAAAACAAAATAAAGATGAGCCAAATATGATGCACTGACCACGCAAAGAGGAACATTCAGTCAGTCAAGAATCACGTGATGATCAAACAGTCATTCAACCAATCACATGGTCAAGGTGTTGTACTTTTCACGATTGGTTGAAGAAATTGTCACCATAAACTTTAGTGACACAATGCAATTCTAAACATTCCCCAAAACGGAATCATCATCCTTTATGGGAAACGGTATAAATCTTTACACGAGCCAAAGATGGAAACTCCACGCCAAGAAAAAGGAGGAATTATATATAGAATATCGTGAGCACTATTGAGTCTTGGGTAGAAACTTTATGCAATAAAATAGGAATTTGCCCATCAAGGTAGTCAATTGTGGAGATCTGCAAAGGAATGTTCCCGGGTACTGAGAAATATGGTTAATGCCTATTGGTATGTGAAAAATAAAAAAGGCGGACAAAAAACAAGAAAGGTGCTTTAACTTTATTTATTCAAGTGCAGCAGCTCTTTAACTTCTCGATAACCAGTGCATTGTTAGAAGATTGAAGAGAAGGAAACCTTTTCAGTTAGTGCTGTGTAGTGCAATGTAGTGCAGTGTAATGTAAGGTAGTGTAGTGTAGTGCAATGTAGTGCAGTGTAATGTAAGGTAGTGTAGTGTTGTGTAATGTAGTGTAGTGTTGTGCTAGTTCTAATTAAATATATGCAAGCTACAATGTCCAGGCAAGAATTAAAAGACTTACTGAGTACTTTAGTTATATGAGTGTTTAACTCGTTGTTTTCTTGTCGTATCTGAGGATGGTTGCTTTGAAACTGAAATGTACCATAGGGTTAATCAAAAATATTAAGGATAGGGTGCTTCTGTGTTACTTTCATAGAGCTTCGTGAGTGACGTGGTTCCTAGGCTCCCTAAATAGTAACAGCTCGAGCAAATTACAATACATGCAAGGTGTCTATCAAACGACCTTGAAGTGTCCCGCAAATCAGCTGGTCCTAACCTTGCCCAACATGCCTAACCTTTCCTCAGCAGCGGTGAAAGTCCTGGGGCGGACCGGTTACATAGCCACGTAACTACTGTGCCCAACAGACTTTCTCTATGGCGAAGGCTTTAGATGGAGATCTGTCAGTGAAAGTTATTTTAAAATCTGAATTTTAGGAATGCGAATATTTCGTCTTAGTTCGTGTAGAAACAGATGACTTGATCACAGTCCGAGTAAAGAAGGTAGCGTGTGTGAAGTAGTTCTTTCAAATCTACCACGGAATCAAAACAGCTGAATTAAATCCTGTTGTTTACACTTATATAATACTAATGGCATTGTTGCGACAACCTGTGGACTGCCACGTTCGAAGGAATTATAGATTAACAAACACACATACAACAAGGTAAAAACAAGTAATATAATCCAAACTTTTTAAAGTCAATTCCTATTTAGGCCAACAAAGAAAACCTAAATTCATATTAGTTACTTTTTATTAAATAGCTACAATTAATATAAATAAAGTAACATAACCTATGAGTTTAAACAACTGTTCCATCGCACATAACCTATAACATAAAATCAGCTGTTATCACTTATTTTAAGCCAAATAGGACGAATTAACATTGCATATCTTACCTCTTTTGTGAAAGGGTTTTCTCCCATATAAAACTAAAATTAATTAATTAGAGTGAATTAATGAATTGATATTTGAAAAAACTGTATTCACATTAAATGCCATTAACTATAAATTTAAAGAAATGTATTTGAGCTTGAGTGGATGGATAAAAACTATTTTATTATCGATTGAAAATCTGAACAGGATATATAAGGAGAGCGTGTAACCAGATTTTAAGGAACTAATAGAAGGCATTGAATAAACATAAATTTAGAAAAATGTACATACAAATTAGAGAAAGGAACAATAGACCTAATACTAAGTTGAAAAATGAACTTAAATTATACGAATTAAATTGAGAATAAAAAAACTTTCTACAAAAGGTCTAAAGAAATAACTTTTAAGATACACTATATATATATATATATATATATATATATATATCGCAACAAGAATTATAATTGAATTTACAATTCAAAGCTTTTCGTTGGTTAACAGTACCAACATCATCAGGAATATTCAATTATAATTCTTGTATTTGTATTTTGACTTATGTTCTTTATATATATATATATATATATATATATATATATATATATATATATATATATATATAATATCAAATGTGTTTTCCTGTTAGAATATTTTTAAGATTAAATAATATACACTAATACAGGAATATTTAATTTATTGAATAATATACTCAAAGCTTTTCGTTGGCTAACAGTACCAACATCATCAGGAATATTCAATTATAATTCTTGTATTTGTATTTTGACTTATGTTCTTTATATATATATATATATATATATATATATATATATATATATATATATATATATATATATATATATATATATATATATATAATATCAAATGTGTTTTCCTGTTAGAATATTTTTAAGATTAAATAATATACACTAATACAGGAATTTTTAATTTATTGAATAATATACTCAAAGCTTTTCGTTGGTTGACATTACCAACATCATCAGGAATTACAATACTAAGAATAGTATTGTAATTCTATACTCATTCTTAGTATTGTAATTCCTGAGGATGTTGGTAATGTTAACCAACGAAAAGCTTTGAGTATATTATTCAATAAATTAAATATTCCTGTATTAGTGTATATTATTTAATCTTATAAATACATATAACTTTGCAATAGTATTTTCTTGTTTTCACTTATCATTTACACTGTAATGTACTTAAACAAGAATCTTACTTAGTATTTATGAGAGTTAACTTTCAAAGACTTTAATTACGTGTCTTCATTTTCGTGCATTAACTGAACCTGAGTACTTGTAGATTGCCAGGTGTGTGGGATTTCAGTTGTCACGTGGTATACCGGTATTGCTCTAATTTCGGATTCACTGCACTGTGGGATAGTGTTTAGTTTGTCTCGGGGTTAATTTTGTCTATTATAGTTGATAATTTATCGTTTTTGTTTACCTTATTTGTATTTATTAGTTTATGATAATATTTTTGTGTTTATAAATTCGCACTTTTTCTCAGATTGTCATTTTTAGGCTTTATTGTACTTTTTTTTATTAGATGTATATTTCTTAATGTTGGGATTGCATGTTTTTTTTGTATATACATGTGAATTGAAGAAAAAAAACCTACTCAAAGTCCCAAACGAAACAGAAATTATGAATTATATTACAATTCACAGTTTATATTGGAAGTTATGTGATTTCCAATGTGAGCGGCTAGTATAGTTTGATTTAAAGCAGAATAAGAATGGATCTGTGGTGGGGTAGGGATGCGGTGTTGTCAGTTTGAACGCTGTGACACTGAGTGACGAACTGAAGTTTATCGTAGAACTGGCAACTACGCTCACCGACCATGCAGAGTTCCGGGAGATTTCACTTTCGTAGAGACCTATTCGGTTTTAATTCTAACTATAGGGGAATACAGATCAAATCACAGGGGACGTGCTTCTGAATCGAACGATTAAAATAAAAATACCAAGCAATGATCACAAAGTAATTTTTTGATGAATAGAAAGCTGTATAATACTGATCATTCTTTATTTTTTATCCATAAAATATATATCATTAAATACAAGGAAAATTTCTTGTAATGTCTCAAGTTTAATACTTGGATGTTGCCTATGCCATCTATCTGTTGGTTATTTTTACAGTGAACAAAAATAAATTACCAAAAATATACTGGTATATGTCAGTCCACTGTATCGTGCATAGTAGTAAGAAAAAATAACTGATAAAAATTGACTTAATACTTTAGTGCCAACAAAATAATGGCAAATTCCCTGCAGGGGCACCTTAGGCAAATACATTTATTTTACCTTAAGGGGGCCATGAGTTTAAACATTAGGGAACCTCTAGTCTAATCATGTTAGAGGATACACGCATTACACCCACTACACAATTCAGAAGTACATATAAACTCTAAGAATGAGACTAAACAAATACAACAAACAATAAACAAAATACTAAATATTAAACAAATAGTATAAAGGAAATAAGAAGTATATAGTTTAAAGAAATATATATACTATAAGGAAATAGTTAGGAAACCCGTATTTATATAGCCAATAGGGAACAGAAATGTAATAAATAAATAAAGAGAAGATAAATATAAATAAAGATACATACATCAAACCTAACATATACAACTCACACGTAGCTACACAAGCCATCAAAAACAACCGCACGTTCCCCACATTAGAAAACATACATCTATTTTAAAAACAAAAGTACAAAGAGGCCTCACAATGACAATCTGGGAAAAGGTACACATTTATAAACATAAAAATAATATCATAAACGAACTAATACAAATAAAATTAAAAAATAATAAATTAATTATCTTAATAGACAAAATTAACCCCAAGACAAACTAAACAAGTCTCCACAGTGCAGTGAATCCGAAAATAGAACAATACCGGTACATCACGTGACAACGGAAATCACACTACCTAACAGTGTATTATAAGTACTCAGTTTCAGTTAATGCTCGACAATGAAGATACCATAAGATAATCTTCGAAAGTTAACTTGCATACATACGAAATAAGATTCCTGTTTAAGTACATTATAGTGATATATATATATATATATATATATATATATATAATAACATAAACGTATGAGGCTATAGAATAAATTTAGTGTTATCCAAAAAGAATTATAGTCTGGAGAAATATTAAGTAAAGAGCGACAGGAATAATTACTAAAATGCCGACAAAGTACTTAACCATTGTTCTATTTTGGGGTAGTCATAAAGGGGCTGTGGGAACCTTTAACAAAAGAAGGGACCAAGTATGTTAAGATGGGAGTATCCAAGGACCAAAATACCTGAGTTATAATAACACTGTACCGTTAGATGAAGCTCTTTGTAAAAGGGTGTAGGGATAACCAAATTAACTAAAATACGTAAGGAGGGAGAGATGATGCGAAGTTGGAAAAGGAAGTGATCGGTGGGAGAGTCTTGGAGGAACTTCAGAAGAGGGCAGACGTATTGGGGAGGACCAAGTGTCAGCAAAGTTAATAAGAGGTAAATTTTGTTTAATAGAATTAAGGGAATTGTAAGTTTTTTATGTGTTTAATTTAAAAATGCAACGTAAATGATTTAGTAAAGAATTAGGAAAATAAGTTAGTTATGTGAAAAGTGAAAAATCTTGTCACTGCATAGTATTCAGGTAAGAGGGTATAATGTGTAATAATTAAATGTCAGGAATAAATGCAAGTGATGTTAAAATTGATATTGGTGTTAATTATTTAGAAACCTGAAGGTGAGACTATAGAAGGTAAGGTAATTAAATATATATAACCTAAAGGAAAACCTATTTTAAATAACTTAGGTTATAATATATATATATATATATATATATATATATATATATATATATATATATATATTTATATACGAGGACTGTTTGAATTTCGCGGTTCAAGCTAGTTTCAGGGGAATCCGCTTGGTGTTGCTAGGTTCGTATAAATAAGCTGACTAAAACGAGGTATTTCAGTCGCAGATATCTTCATTTGTTGATGAGTTACACGCAGTTTAGTAAAGAGTGTTTTTTTCGTTTGCCGGATTTTAAAATGGACAGCCTGAAGGAGCAACGAATTGCTGTGAAATTTTGTGTAAAACTAGGGAAAAATACAACAGAAACATTTGTCATGCTTAACACGGCCT
Source organism: Prosapia bicincta (assembly GCA_036971475.1). Classification (NCBI taxonomy): domain Eukaryota; kingdom Metazoa; phylum Arthropoda; class Insecta; order Hemiptera; family Cercopidae; genus Prosapia; species Prosapia bicincta. The sequence continues at coordinate 16,292,679 of JBAIZL010000010.1, forward strand.
ACGGCGATGTTGCCATGAAGCGTACTGCATGTTTCAAGTGGCATGAACGTTTCAAGGGTGGCCGACAATCGATTGATGACGATGAGCGTCCTGGACGTCCTTCAACGACTGACGACCCACACGTTGACAAAATCAACACCCTGGTGCGCGAAAATCTACGTCTGACCATTAGGGAGCTCTCCGAAGAGTGTGGGATATCAGTTGGATCTTTTTACGAAATTTTGACCGAAAAATTGAAGATGCACCGCGTCGCTGCGAAATTAGTGCCACGTCTGATGACCGATGAACAAAAAGCCAATCGCGTCCGGGTTTGTCGGGAACTGCTTGATCGTTCAAATGAAGATGAGAACGTTTTGTCAAGAATTATAACCGGTGATGAATCATGGGTGTATGGTTACGACATTGAAACGAAGATCCAATCATCCCAATGGGTGAGTCAAACGTCCCCAAGACCCAAAAAAGCTCGCCAAGTTCGGTCGAATGTCAAGGTGATGCTGACAGTTTTTTTTTGATGCTAAGGGTGTTGTTCACTATGAGTACCTCCCTGAAGGCTCTGCAGTCAACCAGATTACCTACATTGAATTACTGAAACGTCTGAGGGACGCCGTCCGACCAAAAGGCCAGAACTGTGGAGAAGTGATAACTGGTTTTCCATCACGAAAATGCACCAGCTCACTCAACACTCAGAACTCGCCCCCCTACTCACCTGACCTTGCTCCTTGTGACTTTTTCTTATTCCCAAAACTCATAAAACCCCTCAAAGTAAGAAGATTTGAAACGATTTCGGAGATTAAGGCACAAGCGACGAAGGAGCTGAACGCCATCACAAAAGAAGCGTACCAGGACTGTTTTAACAAGTGGAAACTCCGTTGGGATGAGTGTGTGCGTTGAGGAGGAGAGTACTTTGAAGGAGACTTAGACGTGTAACTTCCAAACAAAGTACATTTTTTTTATGACCTCAGTCGGCGTATTTTTTGAACCGACCTCGTGTGTATATATATATACACACACACACATTTATATTACCGTGGGCTGGGTGGTGTACTTGGAATAGACTATCTTGCATGGGATGGTCATCCTATAAGACCGTCCTGCGTTATATTTACCGAAAAGAATTACTTCAGTGTCTGGGAATAATCTTCAGTCAGCGATGCCAAATGTCCAAAGTTCAAAAGAAAAACTACGTTACGTAGGCGTTACGTCTCCCAAGAGATTTGAATGCCTCTAGGTCGGCACCTTCACATAACACCACTGATATACAAAAATAAATTTTGCAAAGGAACTGGAGGGAGCAATATGATGCCATTACTGATAGTAAAGCTCAGCCATGGCAGATTATGTGTAAGAAAAGTCTATTTATATACTGGAAAATTCATGCTGTTAGTGAAAAGGTCAACACCGTCGAGGTGTACTGCTCGGAACACGTTCTTGAGATACACCGCGTTCCTGCCTTAAGCATATTACAGCTAACTTCTACATCCTAAATTCTGAATCCTAAATATATCCCAATAAAAATTCAAAATTCATGTTTATTCAATTCCTTATATTAGTTCCTTAAAATCTGGTTACACGCTCGCCTTATATATCTTGTTCAGATTTTCAATCGATAATAAAATAGTTTTTATTCATCCATTCAAGTTCAAATATATTCAAAAAAGTTCTATATGGGAGAAAAACTCTTCACAACAGGGACAAGGTATGCAAAATAATTATTTCGTCCTATATGGCTTAAAATACGTGATAACATATGATTTTATAAAATAGCTGATTTTGTTATAGATTATGTGGTATAACAGCGGTTTTAACTATTAGGTTATGTTACTTTACTTGTATTAATTGTAATTATATAATAAAAAAGTAAGTAAAATTATATTTTATTTTGTTGTCCTAAGTAGGAATTGATTTTTTTAAAATTGTTTATAATACTTGTTTCTACTTTAATACTTGAGGATGAAGCATCACGTCACTTTTCGCAATCAGAGCATCCTGTCAGTGCCACGGAATTACGTTAGTCCCGTGACACATTTACGTCCACCAATCAAATCTCTGTGCATTATATCTAATTGCAGTGCAGCGTAACAGTTGGGCCGCGTCCAACAAGTGTTTGCATCACAACTTGCTTCTGTCTGCTGCAGCAGTCTCCACTGAATGACGTAGTTACGGGAGAGGAAAGGCGATTGTGAAACTTTCCTGGTTTTCTTTCATCACTAAACCTGTCTTGCTATATTCTTGAAGTCAGGAAATGCGCTTGAATGGAAAAACAGAAATGCCACTCTTGATATCAAAGTGACGCTAAACATATTCTATTTTATTAAAGTAAAACAACAATACCTCACTACAACAGAAAAATTATACACACACGCACACACACACACACACACACACACACACACACACACACACACACACACACGCGCACACACACACACACACACACACACACACACACACACACACACACACACACACACACACACATACACACACACACACACACACACACACACACACACACACACACACACACACACACACACGCACACACACTCCCATCAAGCTCAGAAAGCTACTCGTTTTGTCACAATAAGTTCATCTAAAATACTTGTTTGCGACAAGAATTTTAAATAACTCGAACAAAAAACAAACGCTTAAATAACCTTTGCAATTTTATTCCTAAATTGTATCAGACTGTAATAGGCTATGCGCGATCGAATCACAGTTCAGTGATATGTCTTTAAATGTCTTTGACAATCAACCATCTTTATTTCCTTAAAGAAACTCCACAGGGTAGTCCCTCTTCTTCCACGCTGAGACCCAGTCTACTTCAACTAGACCCTAGCCTGCCCATGGGATGCCATAGCTTCCCCTATCTCCCGGTCCGAGGGGACTCTTATTTTTCTTCTTACAAAGGAATAAGATACCCCCTTATGCCAGAAAAAAACGTCAGGTACTAGGCCCTGTAGACGTAATGCTATGATCTACCTAAATCCACTACCAGGAGTTTTACGACCCTTCCTTAATCCTGGCTATATCCACAATCCTGTCCTATCCTTAGAGAGGCGATAACAGACATACTGGCCGGCTAAACGTTTTAAAACTACAAAATAAATGAATAAAAAATATAGCAAAGAATTCACAAAACATATTTTGCTTAACATTTCCAGTCAGATAAGATTATAGGGGGTTTATCAATTAGACATATTTTATATGCGCGGTATAATTTTATTAAAAAAAACAATTTTTGTTTAGTTCTTGTGAAACTAACTTTGTAACAATTTTTTAAAGTGGATTTGTAAAATTGTAAAAAACTAGTTTCTTGTATATGAATGAACGTTATACAATTACTGTTAATATGAAACCCACAAACAATACACGATATTTATCAAATAGCAACTATAAGGGGGAGAGAGGAGGGAGAGAGAGAGAGAGAGAGAGAGAGAGAGAGAGAGAGAGAGAGAGAGAGAGGAGACACTTTCTACAACTTACCCTGCCTCTACTGCCGCGTAAATAGTATTGTGCAGTTTGCAACGCTTCGCAGAGCACAGGAATTTGTTGGCGGGTCTTAAAGACAGTATAAAACAGCGATATAAATTTTAAATTCTAATTACGCAACACTTGGGTTCCATTTCCTTCTTCCTTGAGACAGGATTCGTAGCCTCGAGCAAGGAAGAAGTAGCCCACAGACAGGACGTTGTGTAACAAAAGTGTACATTCAGCTCGTGAGATACTGGAACCCCAAATTGTTGTTACGTGAGATTCTGTTTCTTTGAACTGTCAGGTCGTCACTTTAAATTGTAATTGTTTATTTACCCTTTTTGATGCATTTTAGCAAGTGGTTAAGCAATTGAGAGTAATTATCAGTTATCCCCACGTAATTATACAGCAATACAAAATGCACCTAGCAATGTAGAAAATGCTAAGAACACGAAAAAAATAAAAAAACCTGGCGCTAACGACCCCAAAACGAAAAGATATTTTTTTTTTTTTTTGAAAAACAATCTTACTTTACATACCTACAAAACAAGATATCTTTATAAAATAGCAGTGTTTTATTAAGATTTGGTTAGAAAAAAATTCCTAGCACAAGGTAAGGGTGAAGCGGCTTTTACCGTATGTCACTAATCCCACTTTGTTAAATGTATAGCGGGTAATACATAAATCAACCGGTTAGCTTACTTAAGGAATGTATTTATTTTTAAAACTGAACCAGTAACTTCCCGTGAAATAGCCTCCATCTTGTGACAACACATCATGATAAACTCAGCACGCCACATGATCACGTATTATTGTACTGCAGCGAAAGGAAGGGGGCCAAATTCTATTCATCAACCGGTCATATGTTTTCTTTAACCTGTAGGCCTATGTAGCTATATTTAGTGTAGTATAACAATGATGTTTTATACAGAAAACTCGAGAATATAAATTTTAGCCTGCTTTTAAAAAGTGAGGTTATTTTTTTAATATAGTCTTTTCATTTTTTTAATTTTACTTTTGGCTCCAAGCGTCGAGTTTTATTATTTATCTCGTATTCTATGGGCATTCTATATCGCCCAGTAAAATTTTTATATCAATATTTAGTTAATAATAACCCAACATTAACTGTGAGGACGAGGTGAACGAACATAACCTAAGATAAAAGCAAATGTTTTCGAAGATTTCTACACTGGGTTAACGGGAGTGAAGAGTTATTAAAGTTTTGATAGCTTAAACTCGAATATTCTCTCCACCTTGAAATGGTGGAATGGGATGGAAATGGGACATCGTCATAGTTAAGGAGAATCATGATTGACGCGGTTTCTGAGGCAGATTCCTCCGCAATATGAAAATACAAAAACAATTACCGCCAGAGTAAAAGAAACGACATGGTGACCTCTAGCACTAAGAAAAGAGCGGAGAGACATTAACGGTTAGGTCAGGAAGGAAATCGGAAAAAATAAACACAAAAACCCCACAAAACACTCGGCCTACAGTTCCGCCTAGCGTGATCCGCAACGGCGGATTTCTGCATTTAAAGGAAGAACCGACGACTTGAATAATGGCACCTTCCTGTTAGAAACAAGGCCTTAATGTTTACCTCGCGGAAAGAGTGAAATCCTTGGCGTATCAAGGCCAGTGCACATGGCTTGGTCCTTTAACATGCATGCTTTCCTGCTGGCATTGTTTTACATTAATAGCTCTGTCATTGGACGTGATTTTAATGCTGTCGAGGCTCTTACGTTACAATATATCGTCAAAATACAGCAGAAAAAAAGAAAATAATCTGGGCCTATTTTGTGAAATACGGTATGCGCCAAAATACAGTGCCGAATCAGATGTAGTTGCCTTTTCGATCAGCTGCGCCGACTTTTGATTGTTGCCGCGTATTCGTGATGACGTATTTCATTTGAAGTTAGTCTTTGCTGACATAGTGGTAACTATTGAAGACATTTTTTTGGTATTAAAACAACAAAATAAGCAAAACAAACAAGCTAGTAAGATATACAAAATGATATAATAGAATTAAGACAAGAAAAAAACAAATTAGTAAAATAAACAAAATGTTGAAATAGAATTGAAACAACAAAAATAAACTAGTTAGTAAGGTAAACAAAATGTTACAATATAATTAAAACAACAAAATAAACAAAACAAAAAGTAAGATAAACAAAATGTTAAAATAGAGCCAAAACAAGAAAATAAACAAAACAAAAAGTTACTAAGATAAACAAAATGTTGAAACAGAAATAAATAACAAAAGAAACAAATTAGTAAGATAAACAAAATGTTAAAATAGAACTAAAACAAGAAAATAAACAAAACAAAACGTTAGTAAGATAAACAAAATGTTAAAATAGAATTTAAACAACAAAATAAACAAATTAGTACGATGAACAAAATGTTAAAAAGAATTATAAAACAACAACATAAAGCAGTTAGTAAGATAAACAAAATGTTAAAATAGAATTAAAACAACATGAAGAAATTGATAAGATAAACAAAATGTTGAAATAGAACTAAAACAACAAAACAAGAAGTTAGTGAGATAAACAACATTCTAAATAGAATAAAAGAAAATGTTAGTTAATAAAAGAATAATGTTATGAATTAAAAAAAGGAAAATATAAAATTTTACGAAATAAGTTTAACTGGCGTAAAACACGACGTCAAGATCTTAGGACGCTGCATCGTACCACCGACAGGGTAACTAAACAAATAGGACAATAGTTCAGTGGTGAAGGGTTCCGTAAGAGCTACTCAGGTATTCTGCTTATGGAAAGAAGACAAAGTGTCAGGAAAACACTAAATGTTACCTTCGATTCAAGTAAAAGCTTATATTATGTGTGGGTTATTAATTAACAGATATTTTTAAAGAAGACGACCCATAACGTAAAACAGTGTTGGAAGGAACGCTGTCAGATCGACACAGACGTCACAGAAGGAGGCCGATGAGATATGAGTGACGCCTTGGCTTGTTAGACGGAGCGCTCTGATCTCGCTCCTGTGATGTGCGAGAATATCTTGACTGATTGCTTTATAGGCTTTTGTGAGGTCATGTACACATAAATTTTGCACGTGGTTGTTTGGTGTTGAGAATTTGTGTGATTTTGACTGTCGATTGGACGGATTTGTTTCGAGTTGGATTTTTGTGAGGTATGGCTTTTAGATAATCGACCTTCATGGGGGCTCGTAAACGAGGCACAGGGGTCGATTCATGCGCGTTGAAGGCGGAGCCGGATCTGTGACTATGACGAGTGAAATTATAGATACGGTTGCTATGGAAACCGCCAGCATCACATTGGGCGAAAGGTGTGATTACAGAAATCTGGGCGGAAAAATACCTTTCTAATTTTAACTGGACTAAGGAATACTAAATTTCTACTTTCTAATTCGTCACAGTCATAACAATTATTCTCTGCAATATCACGTAGTAGTATTAGGCGCCATCAGATAAAGCCTATACCAAACATGAACCATTCGATTACTGAGAAAATCTCTCAATACATTTGTCCAAAAATGCAGTGACTTTATGGAAGTAGATGCATTGGGGGGGGGGGGGGAATTGGAGAGACAAAAAGAAGTAGAACTGACGAAATTGATAGTAATAAGACAAATTCGCCATCTTGCAATTAAAAAATTATAATAATAATTCTTTGGCAAAAATAAATGACAGATTTTTTAAAAACTATAACGTAGATAGACCTAACTTCCCGCATTTATTTTTGCTAGTATTATTGTTCTTACGAAAGTACTGTAATATGTCTTTTATAAACATAGAGTATTTGTAATTACGAACTATACTACACGCTGCTGTGTAGTAGTGTTGTTGGCCGACATAAACAATGTAAGTACAGCATTAGTTACATTACACCACTATTTACGTGCTATGTTTACCCATAAATACATGTTAACTTCACGACTTCCATAATTCGTCACCCCTCGGTCCCGAACGTGACGAATTAGAGAGGTTCTACTGTACTGTTTTAAATTTTAGGAAATATATTAACTTGAGCATTGACGATTTAATTTGAAAATTGATATTTTAAGAGTACTTACCAATTGTTTGACGAGCTATCGGCAGCGACCACTAGAGTAATGCGTCTAGTATTTCCCCGCGGACATTAACTTCTGTAAGAAAAACACATCATTACCAAACAAAAAGTTGCTAACACATGAAATATAAGATGATATTACGTACTATACAGTCTGTATATGTTCCTACTGTTGAATACAAATTTGGACTCAAAGATGTGATTAGATGATTGTTTATCTGTGATATAACACAATTATATCAATGCGAAGAATAATACATAGGTAGTTCTTCTATAAAAACAATTCGTTGAATATCAATCCGGCCTCAGTCTGTAAAATTATCAAAATGTTTCGATTATTTGCAATTGTAGTGTTTTACTTAAGGAACAGAGGTCAGAGAAATTATAGGTGATAAATTATACATTCTTCAAGACGCGACGCTATGCTTGGCGCTATTCTATAGGCCAGCATGGGTCTTGAATAATCTGATTCGCCTGTGATTTCCATAAACTTTTGTGTCACGAGGCAAGGGTAAATGGCCTCCCAATTCTCCGGCATGTTTTCTTTTCCTCCCAACTACCAATAATTTTAAAAAAATATCGAACCAGGTTATACTCTTACAAAAAAAAAAATTTAGAAGATAAAGTAACATCGTCAAAAAAAGATAATTTGGACGATAAAGTATATGTATTGCGGAACGTCGTGAAGCCTGGCTAGGGGAAAAGCTGCAAAGGAGTGGGGGACGGCAGCGCTGGAGGGGTAACGGCCGACCGACCGAACACTGAAACACTTGGCGAAATATCTGTATAAAGGCTACTATAACAATGTAACCGTACATTTGGCCTTACGTGTATTACCATTCCTGAAAACATGTTACATATTGAAAATGTTCGAACAACTTCTGCATCCGATATCTCTACACATATTTGAAGAATGCTTGTTATTTCATGCAATTCAGTGTTTAGACAGGCCTTATCATGTTTGTAGAAAAGTATTTATACTGACCGTCTACCTCCCGTCTCGCCTACTGCGATCTCTCAAAGCCAAGTGCACGGTTGCGTGGTCCGCACTATACAACACACGAATACATGCGACGGCTCGAGAGAGAGAATGCCGTTCAGTATTCCCGCCGCAACAAAACCAGTGCAGACGGCGTTCGCCCATGAAGGTCAGTCTTAATCAAGAATCAAAAGACTTATAACAGTACCTTTGGTGCAAAAATCGGCTTGGAAGATTGAGTGGAATCATTGAAAAGGAGGCAATTTTGAACATGGAGTAAAGTCTTGAAAAAAAAAAACTTAGGAGGGATAAAATCGTCTAAAAAAGGGACAACTTACAAGATACACTAACACTGCCGAAAAAAAGAAGCTTGAAAGCTGGAGTGACATCGTCATTGAAAAAGAAAAACTTAGTAGACGGAGAAATATTGTGAATAAAGGTAATTAGCCTGCAACTAGGAAGACAAAGTTACATCGTTTAAAAAGGCAATTTCAGTCAGAGAAAGAGAGGAGAGCTGGTGGTCAACGTGAGGTTTTCAGCAGATAGACATTCCACTGCAAGCAGAATACTGTATCTTAATATCATCAAAAGACTGGCAACTCAGAAGGTGAAGTAAAGTCGTCTTAAAAAAGGCAACTTAAAAGATGGTAAATTTGTTAAAACTTACTGAGACAGAACGTTTTCGATCGCTATGTGGCGATCTTCATCAGTGTCTTCTGCTTGGAGATGTTGGGTCAAGCGGTGACGGTTTTAAAGGTAGGTTTTCGATAGTATCAAAGAGTATGTGTGATTTGTATTGTGTTTGTTAGGTTAATATGTTTGTACTTTGTGTTTTTATGTGTCTGTAAATTTCATATTGTTCTAGTGTGTTGAAATGTGGTCCTTTTTTTGTTGATGTGTAGGATTTCTAGGTTATGGTAAATGTCTGTGTATTTGTGTCCTGTTTCTTTTATGTGATTGTAAAATGCTGAGTTGGTGTTCTGTTTGTGTTCCTCGACTCTTTGTTTAAAGCTGCGACCTGTTTGTCCAATGTAGAATTTGTTACATTCGTCGCAGTTCAGTTTGTATACGCCTGGTGCTTGTAGTTTATCTTTGTTGTTGGTGTTGTATTGTATTTTGTACTGTAACTTGTTATTAGTTTTGTATGCTATTTTGTATAATATTTTTTGAAATTTGCGGGCTATTTTGTTTTGTTCATGTATGGTAATGTGATGTAATTGTTTTCTCTGTCTGTAGTGTTAATTTTAGTGTTTTCTTGTATTTTGTAGTTTAAGTGATTAATAAGATTCACCGAACGTAATGGACTAAAAACTTCAATTAAAAGACGGAGTAAAAACGTTAACAACGAGAACTTAGAAGATGGAGTAACACTGGTTCTGGAAGAGTCCAGTTTCCAACTGTCCGAAAGATGATTTTCCTGTACGTGAGTACCAGCGACGCCTGAATTATACGTTCAAGCAATTTGTTCTGAGCCATTTTGATAAACTCATTATAACAGAAGTGAGTCGGAAATGAAATGTTTTTAGTACAAATACCAAGGTGTTTTAAATACTCACGCTCTGCTTTGTCTGATAAAATGTTAATATAGCTTCCTCGTATATTCAGGGAAGTGAGCTCAGTAAACAACATTCGATAACAGCTTGAACTCACCCCTGCAACTACAATGACCGGGTTATCATTTCCTCCTGTGATAACCTTTAGGTTTTATTGCGGAACAGCTAGTTTTCTTGGTGCACTTTAGCTTTCAGCCTATTCTATAGACCTTTTTGTATTAATTTGGTCATGAATCTGTACTATTTCTAGTAGAGCAGCGTTAATAGATCGAAAGGCCTTGCTCTAGATACAGGCGTTCCCACGCAACATGCAAAGACGAGTTCACGTTTGAAGTGCAGTACTGCTACTGTTAGAAGGTGCACACCTATCCCAGGTATTGATCTCTCTCTATTTGCGTCATTCTAGGCAAGAACTTTTATTTATACGGTCACTTTAGCAGGTTTTATTACGGAACAGCTAGTTTTCTTGGTGTACTTTAGCTTTCAGCCTATTCTATAGACCTTTTTGTATTAATTTGGTCATGAATCTGTACTATTTCTAGTAGAGCAGCGTTAATAGATCGAAAGGCCTTGCTCTAGATACAGGCGTTCCCACGCAACATGCAAAGACGAGTTCACGTTTGAAGTGCAGTACTGCTACTGTTAGAAGGTGCACACCTATCCCAGGTATTGATCTCTCTCTATTTGCGTCATTCTAGGCAAGAACTTTTATTTATACGGTCACTTTAGCAGGTTTTATTACGGAACAGCTAGTTTTCTTGGTGTACTTTAGCTTTCAGCCTATTCTATAGACCTTTTTGTATTAATTTGGTCATGAATCTGTACTATTTCTAGTAGAGCAGCGTTAATAGATCGAAAGGCCTTGCTCTAGATACAGGCGTTCCCACGCAACATGCAAAGACGAGTTCACGTTTGAAGTGCAGTACTGCTACTGTTAGAAGGTGCACACCTATCCCAGGTATTGATCTCTCTCTATTTGCGTCATTCTAGGCAAGAACTTTTATTTATACGGTCACTTTAGCAGGTTTTATTACGGAACAGCTAGTTTTCTTGGTGTACTTTAGCTTTCAGCCTATTCTATAGACCTTTTTGTATTAATTTGGTCATGAATCTGTACTATTTCTAGTAGAGCAGCGTTAATAGATCGAAAGGCCTTGCTCTAGATACAGGCGTTCCCACGCAACATGCAAAGACGAGTTCACGTTTGAAGTGCAGTACTGCTACTGTTAGAAGGTGCACACCTATCCCAGGTATTGATCTCTCTCTATTTGCGTCATTCTAGGCAAGAACTTTTATTTATACGGTCACTTTAGCAGGTTTTATTACGGAACAGCTAGTTTTCTTGGTGTACTTTAGCTTTCAGCCTATTCTATAGACCTTTTTGTATTAATTTGGTCATGAATCTGTACTATTTCTAGTAGAGCAGCGTTAATAGATCGAAAGGCCTTGCTCTAGATACAGGCGTTCCCACGCAACATGCAAAGACGAGTTCACGTTTGAAGTGCAGTACTGCTACTGTTAGAAGGTGCACACCTATCCCAGGTATTGATCTCTCTCTATTTGCGTCATTCTAGGCAAGAACTTTTATTTATACGGTCACTTTAGCAGGTTTTATTACGGAACAGCTAGTTTTCTTGGTGTACTTTAGCTTTCAGCCTATTCTATAGACCTTTTTGTATTAATTTGGTCATGAATCTGTACTATTTCTAGTAGAGCAGCGTTAATAGATCGAAAGGCCTTGCTCTAGATACAGGCGTTCCCACGCAACATGCAAAGACGAGTTCACGTTTGAAGTGCAGTACTGCTACTGTTAGAAGGTGCACACCTATCCCAGGTATTGATCTCTCTCTATTTGCGTCATTCTAGGCAAGAACTTTTATTTATACGGTCACTTTAGCAGGTTTTATTACGGAACAGCTAGTTTTCTTGGTGTACTTTAGCTTTCAGCCTATTCTATAGACCTTTTTGTATTAATTTGGTCATGAATCTGTACTATTTCTAGTAGAGCAGCGTTAATAGATCGAAAGGCCTTGCTCTAGATACAGGCGTTCCCACGCAACATGCAAAGACGAGTTCACGTTTGAAGTGCATTACTGCTACCGTTAGAAGGTGCACACCTATCCCAGGTATTGATCTCTCTATTTGCGTCATTCTAGACAAGAGCTTTTATTTATACGGTCACTTTAGCATCTTTTATTCGAAGTTTGTCTTTGATAAGGGCACAGTTATCAACGTAATTTCTTTTTTTATATAATTACTCGCGCGCGCTAGCTTTAAAACCATCAATCCCCTACCAAATACAAGGAGACAAGTGAAATCAGGCGTGTACGTTGGCATTTCCACAACATACCTACCCTCTATCCGCAAACATCCTTCATCAAACTCTCCCAAACAAACATATCAAAGTTCTACGGGGCGTAGCAAAATTTCGTATAATCAATGAAATCTAAATTATATTCGAAATATTTTTTTCCTGGCGAAAAACCAGTTATAGTTATCATCGCCAATCAGGAACAAATAACAAGCAAATAATTTAAATGAATCAAAATAATTAATTAAAATTTAAATATAATAAAAATTAATAAACATAAAAAACGAACAAAATTTAAACAACAATAATAATATTAAAATAAATACGTAACAATAAATATATAACAATGAGGAGAGACATAACAATAAATAAAATAACATCGCAATTAATAACAAATCAATAATTACAAAACAATATAATAATAAATCTATAACAATAACAAATAACACTTAAAGTAGAAAATAAATAGGTTAACAATAATTAAACTCTAAACACAAACTAACACGAATACCTCAATACTATAATAAATAAATAAATGAATGATGATATAATAAATAAATAAATTTGTAAATAATAAATTTTAAATATTCAAATACTGTATTAAATTTTAAAAAGTACTTCTAGGTGGCTAAGGAATGTGATGACACGGTCGACGGCCGCGGTATCCTCTCTTAGCACCACCTTTAAACTGCCGCGTAAATTAAAACTGTCACAAGCATGCTTCAAACCACCACAATCTACCAGTGTATGACAGATTGTGATGGTATTTCCACAGAACTGACATAAAGGCGGGTCCTCACGACGCATCAGATAACCATGAGTTAGATAAGAGTGGCCGATACGAAGGCGGGTAACCACGACTTCCTCACTATGTTTCGAACGAATAGAAGACTTCCGTGGAAGGACGGTATACTTAATTTCCATCAGCTTTATGATTTACACATTTCCATTCATCATTCCAAGCAACAGCCAATGAGCGTTTCATATAACTAATATAATGAGATGCCATAACACGTGTAGATGGCACCATACTACGGTAGTAGCGCTATGCGCCGCTTCATCCGCTATTGTGTTTCCGGTAATTCCACAGTGACCAGGAACCCAACAGAATGTTACTCCAACATTATTAAAAGAATTAAAAGTTGCGTTGGGGCCACTGACTGAGTCATCACTCTCTTGCACCACTTGAACATATTTTTGAAATTTATTATTTAAAAATATAATACTGTTTTTTTGTATTTATACATTTATTTCTTTGTGTATAGATGTTTATTTATTTAATTTTATTTTCGTGTTATAAATATTTACCTATTGTTATATTTATTTATACATATATTTCTTTGTATCTGTGTTTTGTGTATAATTGTTTATTTATTTAACTTTATTATATTTTATTCTCTTGTTATAGTGTTATTAATATTTACCTATTGTTATATTTGTAAATTATTGTTACGTTTTATTCATTGTTATCTGCATACTGTTTTTTTCTTTACCATTGTTATCTTGTTATTGATTTATTGTTTTGGTTTTAGATTATATTGTTTGTTGTGTTAATATATTTTTTTATTATTAATTTTAGTTTATTTTTTTATTAATTTTGTTCTTTAGATTGTTAATGGTTTAGGCGATGATAACCAACACAGGTTTTTCGCCAGAACGAAGAAAAATGTATAATCGAATTTATCGAATATGGACCGCCTCATACATGCAAGTCAGTGTTTTGACAGGTCTTACCATGTTTGTAGGGAAAGCATTTATTACTGACCTTTTACCTCCCGACTCGCCTACTGCGATCTCTCAAGGCCAAATACACGGTTACGTGATTCGCACTCTAGTTGCCAAATAGGCTGAAGAGGTGTGTTCACATGCTACCGGACGGATTGAAAACAATAACAAATGTTTAATATGTATAACCGCCACGAGGGTAGGTTAAGCGCCTTGAGCAAGAGTAATGGCCGGAGTAGCTTAATGCTCCCGGGTACAGAGGTGTCTAAGCAATGCATAACTCTGGAAACCACGTGGAATAACGTGAACCCCTAACTGTAGTCCTTTCCCTCAAGTCAGAGTAAAACTGGACGCGATAATGTCTGTTTACACCAACTCATTCTCTGCCACTATCTAGACACTGACCACTTTATCGCTCGAGCCTACACTTCCTTTACGGCCCAACTAAACAGATAACACGATGTCCAGTGTGTAGGAAACGTTGATCGTAGAATTCGTTCCTCGCACGACTGAAGAATTTAATTGTCTTAAATCTAACATGGCAGAACGTGATTAGCTGAACTGCGTTGAAAACCATACACTAAGTGTGGCTCCAGGGGAGGGGCAGTAGGGGCAACTGCCCCTCTCGAGAATTTGGGTACTATTTTTCTTCTTAGAAATATATTTTTCATGTTCGGAACACATATAAATTTATCCCAGTTTAGGCCTACTTATAAACGTATTTTTCATTTGACTGTTAATTTAACGTAACGTATATTATTTTTACATTTACGTAATGTTAAGTGTATAAATCAATCTGATAACATAGGTAGTTCCACCCAGCATAAACACTGGCATGCTACAAGTCGCGCACTAGTTCCGTACTGCCTCGACTATACTATACCGGCTGTACCAGCTACGCTTCGTATAGCGTAACTTTCCTTCGGTATGTGTAATCACACTTAAAGGCGGCCGATTAACACGAGACAAACACGCAATTGTTTGTTTAATAGTGAATAAGAAAACCGCATCAACGTTTTCCCCATATAATGGGTATTTATTAGATTAAGGTTTTCTAAATGGAATACGACGATGTGTCACTAATGGGATGTTCTCGCCGGGCTGCCCCAGCCCAAGGCCGGTCCTAATCCTCCAGCTACCTGTGTTGCCCCAACTTAACCTGAGACGACCTATAACAGTCTGAGTACTATGTATGATTCTGCGTCGTCCTCGTCAGACCGAGCCGTTTTTTAAAGTTAAACAATATTTTGTATTATTTACAAAATATTAATTTTGGTATCAATGTAAATTCAAGTAAAATTCATGTTTTGATGGAAATAATGCCAAATTTCAATTAATATAAATAAAGTAACATAACCTATGCGTTAAAACAGGTGTAGACCACATAACCTATAATATAAAATCAACTGTTTTATGAAATCATATGTTATTACTTATTTTAAGCCAAATGAGACGAAATAACTATATTGCATACCTTGCCCCTTTTGTAAAATTGTTTCTCCCATATAAAACTAAAATTAATTCATTAAGTTTAATTAATATTTGAAAAAAAAACTATATAAATATCAGGTGTCATCCACTACAAGTTTAAAAAATGTATTTGAACTTGAGTGGACGAATAAAAAGTATTTGACTAACTACTGAAAATTTGAACAAAAAAAACATAGGTAGAGTGTGAACTAATAGAAGGAATTGAAAAAGCTATGGATATTGATATCAATGAGAAAATCGGTGTAATAAAAGCGAAGTTCTAAGCGGGCATTTAAAGTCTCGTCCAATCAGCATTAGATTAAACTGTAACGAAAGCATTATGCATATGATGCTATTTCATTCCATCATTAATTTGAGAAAGTTCCAGGAGACAAATATAGCGAAACAAGAAGAGTGTAGACGAGGCCACCTAAGCGTTCGCTTCTTTATCCTTCGAGTAGAGAACACAACGATAGATAGATGTACATGTTGGTAATCTACATACCAGGCTGTGGGTCCAACCTCATCTCCCAAATAAATACTACCCTGTACAGTGCGTGAGGTTTAACCGTGTCTCTGACCTTGAGATTGCAAGGCTGGACTGGGCTGCAGTGCGGGGTCAAAACCCAACACTTCGGAAAACATCAGAGTTTAAAGTATAAACAGCTCCAATTAACTAAATGATAATATAATAGTTTGGTGCAGACATGATCTTTAAATTTGTTGCTCTGCTTCTGCTAAGAAAGAGACGCGATTACGAAAGAGACGATATATGTATTGTACAATGTTTTCAGTTAGGCTAGTAGTCAAATGCTAGAGCAGAACGAGGGACACTGATAAACCTCACGCACTGTACACGCGCGTACATTTAATATCCAACACACGCAATAAGAATGCTTAAAATTTCAGATGTTAATTAAATTATAACAATAAAATAATCAACTAATTTTCTTAACTTGTGTCTAAATGTTAAAATGAGCCTTTCTTCCCCCGGAAGTCCATATCCAACCTTCCCCTAAGGGATTTGTGACTGCTACTAATACAAAGCTACTTCATAGAAAGTTCCCTACTCCAGAGCCTGTAACCGTTCCTTCAGACAGTACATTCTAGCAAAAAGAACGCGAACGATGAGTCTTACACAGTAAACATCTGTGCGCAGCCAAGCTTTGCGAGGTGAATGACTGTCGACAATTGTTAGAACACATCGCGTCACATTTGTTTCCCCGGTGTGTGATATTTCGCTTTACTACTTCCACGACTGTACATGTCAAGGTGCATTATTTACAAGTTCAAAACATCAACAGAAATATAATGGAAATAAATAAATAATTAAATTGTAATATTATAATGTAATTTAAACGCATAGAAACTCAATTATTACATTGTTTAATCTGGTCAAACACGGCTTATTCTCTTGAACAACTGCGGAATATTAATTGAATAAAAACAATAAAATCCTAAGAATCACAAAAAAACACACTAGTAACTATAAATTAACCTTAAACTATGTACTTTATGTACATTTCGGTTACCAGTTGACCATCATCAGAGGTACTGATTACTTACATGATTTTTAAAAGGTTCTAAAACCAATCACGTATTTATATACGGAAGATCTCCACAAAGGGACGGGGCTAGAAAACCCGTTAAAAGTACAAACTTAATACCATATACACAAAACAACTTACCAAATACTATAATATCCAATAATTAAAGAAAACAATGATGGACTTGAGATAAGCCCATTGTATAGATTTATATACATGCCCTTGGGGAAAGTAAAGTTCGTCCAGTAAAATGAAAATTTTGTTGAGTCAATTAGACCTTAAACAATATTTATAAATATGTTTCATATTGTGTGTGTGTGTGCGAGCGCGTGCGCGCGTATGTTAGTTTCTGTTTAATATTATTAAATATATTGTATAAGTTTAACAACATTCATTAAATTCCTTCTATTAGTTCCCACTCTCCTGATATATATCTTGTACAAATTTTCAATCGTTAATAAAATACGTTTTTATTCATCCAATCAAGTTCAAATACATTTTTTTAAACCTATAGTGGATGATAAGTGATGTTAATACAGGTTTTTCAGAAGTTTATTCAATAATTAAACTATAAAATTTGTGAGGTCCAGCCGGATTCGAACTGAGAATTTTCATGTTTGAATTCTAGCGCGCCTTGGCACTGCGCCAGCTTTCCAATACCGAGAAATATATTTTTAAAGATATACATGCACCCCCCCCCCCCCGTCTGGTTGTCGTCGAA
>JBAIZL010000010.1:16318013-16335513 GCA_036971475.1 Prosapia bicincta
AAAAAAAATACAACAAAAATAAAGATACTTGTAATACTGTGTAACGAAACAATACGTAACTATAAATTAAACATAACCACCATTATGAGACCAATAACAGAATGCTATCTATAAAGAAACGAAGCCTAGTTAGACCTAAAAAAAATGTAACCTATAATGACACTAAACATAACAAACAGACAGAAACAAATAAAAAAATATAACAACCATTATATCATTAACAAATTGCGATCTAAATCAAAATAAATATAATAAGACCTGAAACTAAACGTAACTTGTAATGAAACTAAACATACCAAACAGATACAAACAGATAACAAAACATAACAACCATTAACAAAATGCGATCTAATTGAAAGTAAATATAATAAGACCTGAAACTAAACGTAACTTGTAATGAAACTAAACATACCAAACAGATACAAACAGATAACAAAACATAACAACCATTAACAAAATGCGATCTAATTGAAAGTAAATATAATAAGACCTGAAACTAAACGTAAATTGTAATGAAACTAAACATATCAAACAGATACAAACAGATAACAAAACATAACAACCATTAACAAAATGCGATCTAATTGAAAGTAAATATAATAAGACCTGAAACTAAACGTAAATTGTAATGAAACTAAACATACCAAACAGATACAAACAGATAACAAAACATAACAACCATTAACAAAATGCGATCTAATTGAAAGTAAATATAATAAGACCTGAAACTAAACGTAACTTGTAATGAAACTAAACATAACAGACAGAAACAAACAGATAACAAAACATAACAACCATTAACAAAATGCGATCTAATTGAAAGTAAATATAATAAGACCTGAAACTAAACGTAAATTGTAATGAAACTAAACATACCAAACAGATACAAACAGATAACAAAACATAACAACCATTAACAAAATGCGATCTAATTGAAAGTAAATATAATAAGACCTGAAACTAAACGTAACTTGTAATGAAACTAAACATAACAGACAGAAACAAACAGATAACAAAACATAACAACCATTAACAAAATGCGATCTAATTGAAAGTAAATATAATAAGACCTGAAACTAAACGTAAATTGTAATGAAACTAAACATACCAAACAGATACAAACAGATAACAAAACATAACAACCATTAACAAAATGCGATCTAATTGAAAGTAAATATAATAAGACCTGAAACTAAACGTAACTTGTAATGAAACTAAACATAACAGACAGAAACAAACAGATAACAAAACATAACAACCATTAACAAAATGCGATCTAATTGAAAGTAAATATAATAAGACCTGAAACTAAACGTAAATTGTAATGAAACTAAACATACCAAACAGATACAAACAGATAACAAAACATAACAACCATTAACAAAATGCGATCTAATTGAAAGTAAATATAATAAGACCTGAAACTAAACGTAAATTGTAATGAAACTAAACATACCAAACAGATAACAAAACATAACAACCATTAACAAAATGCGATCTAATTGAAAGTAAATATAATAAGACCTGAAACTAAACGTAAATTGTAATGAAACTAAACATACCAAACAGATACAAACAGATAACAAAACATAACAACCATTAACAAAATGCGATCTAATTGAAAGTAAATATAATAAGACCTGAAACTAAACGTAACTTGTAATGAAACTAAACATACCAAACAGATACAAACAGATAACAAAACATAATAACCATTAACAAAAAGCGATCTAATTGAAAGTAAATATAATAAGACCTGAAACTAAACGTAACTTGTAATGAAACTAAACATACCAAACAGATACAAACAGATAACAAAACATAACAACCATTAACAAAATGCGATCTAATTGAAAGTAAATATAATAAGACCTGAAACTAAACGTAAATTGTAATGAAACTAAACATACCAAACAGATACAAACAGATAACAAAACATAACAACCATTAACAAAATGCGATCTAATTGAAAGTAAATATAATAAGACCTGAAACTAAACGTAACTTGTAATGAAACTAAACATACCAAACAGATACAAACAGATAACAAAACATAACAACCATTAACAAAATGCGATCTAATTGAAAGTAAATATAATAAGACCTGAAACTAAACGTAAATTGTAATGAAACTAAACATACCAAACAGATAACAAAACATAACAACCATTAACAAAATGCGATCTAATTGAAAGTAAATATAATAAGACCTGAAACTAAACGTAAATTGTAATGAAACTAAACATACCAAACAGATACAAACAGATAACAAAACATAACAACCATTAACA
The DNA here is from genome assembly GCA_036971475.1 of Prosapia bicincta. Classification (NCBI taxonomy): domain Eukaryota; kingdom Metazoa; phylum Arthropoda; class Insecta; order Hemiptera; family Cercopidae; genus Prosapia; species Prosapia bicincta. The sequence continues at coordinate 16,320,305 of JBAIZL010000010.1, forward strand.
AAATGCGATCTAATTGAAAGTAAATATAATAAGACCTGAAACTAAACGTAAATTGTAATGAAACTAAACATAACAGATAGAAACAAATAACAAAACATAACAACCATTATAAGACTATTAACAAAATGCGATCTAAATGAAACTAAATATAATAACACCTGAAACTAAATGTACCTTGTAATGAAACTAAACATAACAGACAGAAACAAATGACCCAAACATAACTATAAACAAAACATAACAACTGTTATAACACCAATAACAAAATGCAATATAAATGAAACTGAATATAAGACATAAAACTAACAGTAACATATAATGAAACTAAACATAACAAACAGACAGAAACAAATAACAAAACCACTATAAAGTAAATATAACTTCCAAGCAACGTCTACGTGAAAAAAAAGACTCTTAGCAATAACCGCCATGTTTGACCTTCCGAAATCTTCGGGATAATTCGTTTATCTACGGAAATCTGTGTGACGACATATTTGTGCAGTTTTACATAACTCCGTACAAACATAAAGTGACCAATTTTCACAAATTATATTGGCAAATTACAAAACAAAGCGCCAGCTTCTGCGGATTACCGATAGGCCTTGAACGTATTCAAAATCTTTGGTTATATTCTATAATCAACTTAAACGTGGAATTCATAGATAAGATAATGCAAACCATAAATTATGGTTCGATATACTTCAAGATGTCTTAACTATGTATTGGTATGTGTCAAAAAAAAGACAATTATCGAATGCGATCATAAATCAGTTTTGACTTGTGTAAAATTTTGGTAAATTATTTGAGTCTATTACAGCAATACCTCGACTTACGCTACTTCGTCATGACTCAACCTTAAGGCGCCGTGTGGCTGTCGCGTCGTAGCGTCGCGAGAGCGTGTCTCGCTCAATCCGCATCGTCAGCAGGCACAGTTATGTGTTGTTCTGTGAAAAATTGTCCTGGAGCCAGAGGTAGCTAAGGATGAAATGTTTAAAACTAGCTACGGTTGGTTCAGTCGATTTAAAAGTCGTAACTGGCACAGTATTGCAGAAAGTGGAGAGGCAGCAAGTGCTGATAAAGAGGTTGCATCCGTGTTTCCAGAAAAATTTAAAGCTTTGATAGAAGGTGGCTATACCAGCCAAACCATATTCAACGTGGATGAAACTGGCTTGTTCTGGAAGAAAATGCCTAAAAGAACTTTTATAGCGCGTAAAGAGAAAACATTTCTTTAAGGCCGCCAAAGACCGATTGACAGTGATGATTGGCGCAAATTCAGCTGGTGATTGCAAGTTGAAACCTTTCATAGTTTATCGCTCGGAAAATCGAAGGGCATTAAAATATATTTCTATAGCTGGCTGGCTCGTGATTTGGAAGTTGAATCGGAAGGCATTTTGAGGACGGGTTTGCTCATCATTTGCTCAAGTCGAACGTTATTGTAGGTCTAAACAAATTCCTTTTAAAATGGTCTATTAATCTATGGCATGGCTATTAATTGACAATGCACCTTGCCACCCTCCTTCTACTTTAACTAATTTCGAAGTGATATTTTTGCCACCAAACACAACTAGTTTGCTTCAACCGATGGATCAGGGAGTCATCAAAACATTTATAGCTTATTACACAAGAAGATCATTTGCGCATCTGCATGAAGCTATGAGACAGTACAACGAGCCCTCTGTTAAAGACTGTTGGAAACAATTCAATGTTTTAGATGCAGTGAGAATCATTGAACAATCTTGGAATGAAATTTCACAAAAAAATTTGAATGGCGTTTGGAAAAGCTGTGTTTATTTTTTCCCCCACTGAATCTCAAGCGGAATCAGTGACAGAGTCTGACGAAATTGCAGATGTGGTTGAAGAGATTGTCGTTTTTGCCAAACAACTAAATTTAGAAGTGGATAATGATGACGTTCAAGAACTGCTAAATTCACACAACCAGGAACTGACAATTGATGAGCTCATTGAAATGCGTGAGCAAGAGCAAGACCTTAAAAACCCAGATTCTTTAGACTCAGTTGACGTAGATGATAAAATGACGGTTAGTAACTTGACAAAAGGCCTTAGTTTAATTGAGCAAGGCTTACAAATTTTGGAAAGCATAGACTCCAACAAAGACCACTTTTCTGCTACAAAACAAGGAGTAAAAAAAATATTAGCCAACTATGAGGAAATTCTGCGTGAGAAGAGAATATCTTCAATTCGTCAAACGAATTTAATAGATTTTATGAAGCCTTCTATATCACATTTACTTCTTTGCAATATGTATGAATATAATTTTTTGTTGTATTATGTTTTAAGATTGTAATATATAAGAATTTTTCTTCCAAATTATTTGTTTATTTATTCTTTGATCCCGACTAAACACGATTCCTATTTTATTGTATGTCGAGTGCGACTTACACGGTGATCGCCCGGTCCCACCTATAGTGTACGTACCGGGTATTACTGTACTTTGAAGTGCAGATATGAGTTTTGATGAGGTTACACATTAAGTCCGAACATAAGCAACGCATTATATTATTAAGCGAGTATGTGGATCATTCACAAAGTATATAAAGGCTGTCCGTGTGAACTTGAGAAGGTTCAATTCTACCCCTGGCTACAAATGTTCGCTTTTCTCTTATTTTCTGAAATGTAGCTCTAATAAAACTTTCTTGTTTCACAATGTAATTTTACAAAAATTAGCTTTCAAGGACAACAACACCCAACAGGGCACATCTAGTTCGAATAAGCGATGCTGACAAGCGACATCCACGACAGGTTTACTTCATAAAAGCAACGCTGTCACCTAGAACAGTGGCTCCCAATCTTTTTCATTTCACGTACCCCTGAAAACGTTTTTCTAATGAAAAGTACCTCCCCTCGACGTGGTTAAAACAAAGAGTGGTTGCCAAACTGCCTTGTAAGTAATGGGTGGAGCGAGAGCAACCGGGTGTGTATACGATTTTGTTTTGTGTGGGCAACACGACAGAAGGTTCCCTGAAAATATTTTATCATCAAACCGTAGACCCATTCCTGAATTTGTATTGTTCACCTAAATCTGCAATAAATGTTTCTCATTGCTATTCTATTCTGTGCTTTCAGTAGCACACAAACATACAAGCTTCATGCAATTTCCGATCAACAACACCTCAACTATCTAGTGTCACCTCGTATTTGTTTCAAATCTAAAGTGTGAAATATGTCGCCATTACTGGTATTATGTTAGCGTACCCACTAAAGTCTTCTACGTACCCCTGGGGGCACGCGTACCACAGGTTGAGAACCGTACACCTAGAGTCATGACTTTTCTCTCCTTCTACAACAAGAGACAATGTATAATCTATACCAACCTTAACTGCCGTCAATGGTCATTTATCCCTACAATGAAGGCTTATATGCACTTTACGTCCTACTCTCCGAGTAGGGGGAAGACGCCCGTCTCCACTCAGGTTGAGTTCAGGTAAGTAACCTTCCCCACTCGAAGCCGTAACTTACCCCCATGCCTAGTAACAGAGAATCATTGTCTTTTTCCTTAGACCTAAATAATTTCCTCTATCCTTTGTTTTACGATAGAGTGTAACGGGTAAGCACCTGATTATAACCCCAGTAAAGGAAGGTCTTCAAGTGCGACCCTTCCTACGCATGCTATTACTTTCCCTTATACTTAGAACCAGGGAATCATTGATTTTACTTAGACCTTTCAAATTCCAACTATCCATTTTTATTCATCTTTTGACGAATGGGGTGTAACGGGTGGGCACATGGTTATAGCTTCGATAAAGAGTAGGTCAATTTCCGGCACGTGACCTTATACATATATCTAAAGGACCGCATTTGTAGAGGATGCAATGACTCCTCTTCAACCTATACTGTATGTCTCTACTTATAGACAGAATAATTTCCTCCCTAGTCAACAGCAGTCATACTGGGCTTAAATTTACATTGCTTTCAGTAGTTTAAAATGTTTTACTTATTATTACAGATTTCTGATCAGGACCGAATTGGAATAATCGATGGTTCACGTCATATCTCGAATCTCTGTCACATTACATTACTTCACCATCACATTGTGAGCAAGACAATAACAATACAGCCTTCTTGACGTTAATCACTTCCTTTCATCACGTGGTTAATTACAAAATTAAACCACAGAATTTATTATGAGGTACTTTCACTATTGTTTGACATTTCCCGAAATGTTAATTATTTGTCTATTAGGGCTAATTAAATGCAACGTTCTTGGAAGCCATTTGTCCGCTTCCTTACATTGTGCTAGCAAAAGAAACTTTATGGATTTACCTGGGGGGGGGGGATTCACTATGACGTTTCGACGCGTATCAGACAGTTTTTACATCCCGTGTACGCTGAATATACAAAGAGAAGTCAGCCACCTGCTAGACGAGCTGCCTATAGTGTCTCATGAACAACTGTAGATTCTAAAATACTGAAGTAATATAGCTTCTAATAGTAGCTTTAGGCTCAAACATTCACACAAACTAGCGATCATTTGGTTTCAGTCCTAATGATCAAAAAGCTAATTACTAAAGAAAGACAATTGAAAATTCTGAAAGTAATTAGAGACATTTTGTAACTTTAAGACCAATACGACTATTATCGTCTAAGTAAGAAGGGATGGTGAGCAAAGGTAGGAGCATATAGTCCTCTGGTGGAGGATGTAAGGAGAGCGACAGAATCATTTACACATCTGAATCTTTGGATGTATGTACAGGATCCTGTTATAGCCCTCTGGTGGAGGATGTAAGGAGAGCCACTGAATCATCTACACATCTGAGTTTTTGGATGTATGTACAGGATCCCGTTATAGCCTTCTGGTGGAGGATGTAAGGAGAGCCACTGAATCATCTACACATCTGAGTCTTTGGATGTATGTACAGGATCCCGTTATAGCCTTCTGGTGGAGGATGTAAGGAGAGCCACTGAATCATTTACACATCTGAGTCTTTGGATGTATGTACAGGATCCCGTTATAGCCCTCTGGTGGAGGATGTAAGGAGAGCCACTGAATCATCTACACATCTGAGTCTTTAGATTTATCTACAGGATCCCGTTATAGCCTTCTGGTGGAGGATGTAAGGAGAGCCACTGAATCATCTACACATCTGAGTCTTTGGATGTATGTACAGGATCCCGTTATAGCCCTCTGGTGGAGGATGTAAGGAGAGCCACTGAATCATCTACACATCTGAGTCTTTGGATTTATCTACAGGATCCCGTTATAGCCCTCTGGTGGAGGATGTAAGGAGAGCCACTGAATCATCTACACATCTGCGTTTTTGGATGTATGTACAGGATCCCGTTATAGCATTCTGGTGGAGGATGTAAGGAGAGCCACTGAATCATCTACACATCTGAGTCTTTGGATGTATGTACAGGATCCCGTTATAGCCCTCTGGTGGAGGATGTAAGGAGAGCCACTGAATCATCTACACATCTGCGTTTTTGGATGTATGTACAGGATCCCGTTATAGCATTCTGGTGGAGGATGTAAGGAGAGCCACTGAATCATCTACACATCTGAGTCTTTGGATGTATGTACAGGATCCCGTTATAGCCCTCTGGTGGAGGATGTAAGGAGAGCCACTGAATCATCTACACATCTGAGTCTTTGGATTTATCTACAGGATCCCGTTATAGCCTTCTGGTGGAGGATGTAAGGAGAGCCACTGAATCATCTACACATCTGAGTCTTTGGATGTATGTACAGGATTCCGTTATAGCCCTCTGGTGGAGGATGTAAGGAGAGCCACTGAATCATCTACACATCTGAGTCTTTGGATGTATGTACAGGATCCCGTTATAGCCCTCTGGTGGAGGATGTAAGGAGAGCCACTGAATCATCTACACATCTGAGTCTTTGGATGTATGTACAGGATCCCGTTATAGCCCTCTGGTGGAGGATGTAAGGAGAGCCACTGAATCATCTACACATCTGAGTCTTTGGATGTATGTACAAGATCCCGTATTTGATGTGAACCTGCCCTTTATCGTATCCATAAGGATGTGCCCACTTGTTACAGCCCCTTGTAAGAAGAAAGGTAGATGTAATAAAGGGAAAAACAATTATTTCATGGTACTAGACATAGGAGACAATTATGGAACCTTAAGGGGTAGCTTACCTGAAGTAGGTATATTCTCAACCGAGCTGTACAGTCGTGTCTAACCGCTACCCGAGAATAAAATATAACATCTGTTTATTGCAGTAGACATTTAGAATATAATTGAGATTAGAAAAGCCATCTGTTAAGCGAAAAGGCTTTGAGGGATCGTCCAATCAGAACTGGCTATGTTAATCGATAGTGGGTCTCTCGCCTTTTTACACTGCAAAATATCTATAACTTTCTTAGACCAATTCGACATAATATATTAAACTGATATGTGTGAGCGTGCGTGCGCGAGGGTGTGTATAAAAATGAGTATCTAGGGTAATTCTGAAAGGTAAGCTGACCAAATGACCTCTTTTCAACACCGTATCTCTATGTGGCTCTACTCTCTCTCTTATACGGAACACCATCTTGATGTTCCAAAAAGGTGTCACTATTATGTACGAAATACCCTCAGGGCAAAATAAGCCGCATATTGCCATGGCAAGAGGACAGCCGAGCGTTAAAGAAGTCTACTTGTTCAGACGAACGGTGTCGTAACGAGAGCTCCTCACTTCCCACTGGATTAGCATAAGCTAACACATGCAAATGAGGCGTTCGCTGCAGGTCCTCTAACGAGGGGAACCGCTCGGCCTACATTCCGCTTCCCAGATCACGTGACGGCACATTGTTGCCGGGGTTTACACGCGGAACAATGTGCAATATATTAGCCAAGTCACGTTAGGGCCATCGGACGAAATGAATACGTTTTATAGTTTTCGGTTTCGCCGGAAGCCGTGTTCGCACGGTAATTAGGCCGACGAAAGGTATCACGACTTGACTGGGAAAGTGCAGAGGGGAAGCCGGACATCATGCCACTACTTTCGCGCACTTCGGAACGAAGTACCTAAAGCGAGGAAAACATTGAAATACAACTATTCTCTAACGGAGCCATAAAGTGAAGTCTACGCATTACACTGCCTTGTAAACTGAGGAGCAATGGATTTGTAGATGGCTTTTGGTAAGATTAATGAATGGATATGATGATCTCCTGGCATTGGCAGTAGGAGAAAATTATAGCGGGGAGGTTTCCTTACTTGGAGTACAAATGTTTTCTTCCGAGATGTCCACCATTCCCGGTTGTTAGGATGACCAGGAGTCTCAACTGCATCGTTTGTTAGAACTGCATCAGCGCAGTTATGTACTACAATGTACACTGATCTTATGGACTTCATTAGCCAGATATAAAAGCATCAGAATTTTGGAACATTTTAAAAAATAGTACATTCAAAATTTGTCTACATATTGAGCCGAAGCTACTAAATTTTTCACTCATATAAATTACACTGTAATTGTGACGCTAAGTACCGTATAAGGATGTACCCTCATAGTCTCACGCTCATAAAGTTGCCTTCAGTACGTAACATCATTAGACAATGCCCAACACTAAAACCTCTGGCAGCGACCACTGCTGGGCGTTGTGAAGCGCATTTGTGTTATCACCAAAGGACTTCCAGCTTTTGGTGATGGTGTCTATTACTAACTGATGCTACACCAAGCTTTGTAGAAGAAAGAAGACGTAACGCTTTTAAAAGCAAAGGACGTTTTTTAAATAGTAGACGATAAAAGAAAAATCATAATGGCTGTTGAAAATGGGGCTATAGGGACGGTATCATGACAGGGGTTAGGGATGTGGCTATGGAGACCGGGATGATGCTATGGACACAAAATCATGAAATCATGGCTGTGTTTAGGGATGATGTTATAGGGACGGTAAATTGGGAGGGTTTAGAGATGAAGCTATGGAGACTGAGATGATGCTACGAACAGAAAATCATGAAATCAGGGCTGTGTTTAGGAATGATGCTATAGGGACATCATGACAGTGTTTAAGAATGATATTGTGAAAATTATCGTTTTTAACCCCAATCAGTCATATTTAATAAAATTGAATCTTTTAAATTTTAATTCACCTCATCTCATTTTAACACTTTTATATTTTTATTACTTCTATATATTTTAGAAAAATACTTCTATTTTCAGTTTAGGCCTAAATGTAATAAATAAACTGTACTTTTGTTAATTTTGTTTTAATAACTAGTTGTTATTCTAGTCATTTTTATTCGAAAAACCCACACAAAAATATAAATATAAAAACAGAAGACTTTAAGGTAATGGAAAATGGCTGTTGACAACTGTATGCTGATGGACAAGCCTTCTGCAATATATTCCAACTATTGGGACCTGTAACCTATCTATAAATAACAGGTACTAAGAGAACCCCTCGAATATTATTTACCTATTAGGCTACGCCTGCTTTAGGTACAAGCGATGCAACAGTTACCCCTTGTTACCTATACCACGCGGTTTTATCCTCCCATACACAATCCTTTCCTACATTCCATCCAGGCAGACTGCCTTGAGACCACAGGTTTACTTCTTGCAGAGATTGTCGTTCACCTCTCTTCTCTCAGCAAAGAATAAATAGAATCATCACAAAGCAACTCAGTTATTCCAAGATCGATACTGGTCGCATTTCTCGGGAGCACAGATTACGTCATGAATACATTATATCCCAAACACTTCACAAATAACACTGCACAACGTGTCAGTTGGACGCAAAGAGCGATCGATAAATGAGATTCAAATCCACGACGTCATACACAAATGTTTTCGCATAGAATTTGTTTTCACGACAATACATGTTTCTGGTTACGAAAAGGATAGGTACGTCGAAGAATGGTACTTCGTTGGATGCTTTACAACCCCCGTAACATAGGGAGAACAATTAAAAGGATAAGTACGTCGAAGAATGGTACTTCGTTGGATGCTTTACAACCCCCGGGACATCAAGATGTAGGGAGAACAATTAAAAGGATAAGTACGTCGAAGAATGGTACTTCGTTGGATGCTTTACAACCCCCGGGACATCAAGATGTAGGGAGAACAATTAAAAGGATAAGTACGTCGAAGAATGGTACTTCGTTGGATGCTTTACAACCGCCGGGACATCAAGATGTAGGGAGAACAATTAAAAGGATAGGTAAGTCGAAGAATGGTACTTCGGGGGGCACTTTACAACCCCCGGGACATGAAGATGTAGGGAGAACAATTAAAAGGATAGGTACGTCGAAGAATGGTACTTCGGGGGACAATTTACAACCCCCGGGACATCAAGATGCAGGGAGGACAATTAAAAGGATAGGTATGTGGAATAATGGTACTTTGGGGGACACTTTATAACCCCCGAGACATCAAAATGTAGGAAGAACAATTAAAAGGATAGGTACGTCAAAGAATGATACTTCGGGGGGGCACTTTACAGCCCCCGGGATATCAAGGTGTAGGGGGAACAATTAAAAAGATAGGTACGTCGAAGAATGTTACTTCGGGGGGGCACTTTACAGCACCCGGAACATCAAGATGTAGGGAGAACAATTAAAAGGATGGGTTGGGTAAAGGTAGGACTATGGAGGGAACAAAATTATATTGTAATAATTGAGACCAGGAGGCGGCGTCGATTAAAATCCTCTCTGAAAAGAGGAGTTGTGTGTGCGCAATATTTTGATCGCAGTGAAGGAAAAGTTTTCGAGCAGAACCAACTCAAACATTAATTAACACAGTATTCAGTTAATACTTAAATAGTATTTATTCATTATTTCAATAAATTCTATACTTTACACCATATTGTTAAATATTGCAAGAACCGCCCTATCCAAGACTACACGCAAGTACAGTATGTAACGACTCACTCAAGCGATTCTACGCACTTAATGAACCGCCCTATCCAAGACTACAGGCTAGTAACGACACTCTCGAGTGATTCTACGCACTTAATGGATCGCCCTATCTAAGACTACACGCAAGTACAGTATGTAAAGACACTCTCAAGTGATTCTACGCACTTAATGAACAGCCCTATCCCAGACTACACACGCAAGTACAGTATGCACCGACACTCTCAGGTGATTCTACGCACTAAATGAACTGCCCAATCCAAGACTACACGCAAATATAGCATGTAACGTCACTCTCAGGTTATTCTACGCACCAAATGAACCGCCCTATCCAAGACTACACGCAAGTACAGTATGTAACGACACTCTCAGCTGATTCTACCCACTTCTTAATGAACCGCCCTATCTAAGACTACACGCAAGTACAGTATGTAACGACACTCTCAGCTGATTTTACCCACTTCTTAATGAACCGCCCTATCTAAGACTACACGCAAGTACAGTATGTAACGACACTCTCAGCTGATTCTACCCACTTCTTAATGAACCGCCCTATCTAAGACTACACGCAAGTACAGTATGTAACGACACTCTCAGCTAATTCTACCCACTTCTTAATGAACCGCCCTCTCCAAGACTACACGCAAGTACAGTATGTAACGACACTCTCAGCTAATTCTACCCACTTCTTAATGAACCGCCCTATCCAAGACTACACGCAAGTACAGTATGTAACGACACTCTAAAGCGATTCTACGCACTTAGTGAACTGCCCTATCCAAGACTACTCGCAAGTACAGTATGTAACGACACTCTCAGCTGATTCTACCCACTTCTTAATGAACCGCCCTATCCAAGACTACACGCAAGTACAGCGTGTAACGACACTCAAGTGAAGCTACACGCTTAAAGATAACTACTTACAGGAACAATATCCTATTTAAACGTTTGTCTCAACAAAAACAGCTTCCTTAATCACTAGTGACTGAATGTCAACGAGATAGGTAAACAATGAACGCTCTATCATACAAACGATTGTGACAGGTTGTGTACCTAACCTGAGCTCTCGAGGACCTGTTACGCATCGCCTAACCTTTCACTTCACACAATCGATAACATGTCTTCCTGTAAGGAAGTCAAATCATTGTAATATTCTTTGTGATTCTGAAATTACTTTGTATAATTATTTGTTTCTAACTTAAACTTGAGCTTCTACTTTAAATTTGTTACACTTCCTTGTAGTAGCACGTCTATTTGTGTAAAAGAGGACGACTGTTTCGAGAGATGTATTCCACTATCGAGTTTTATCAAAAGATGAGTCTCATTCAGTTCCTATTATTAGTTCACACTCCCGTCATGTATATCTTGTTCAAATTTCCAATCGTTAATAAAATCTTTTTATTCATCCACTCAATCTCAAATACATTTTTAAAACTTGTTGATGACACTTAATGTTAATATAATTCTTTTATATATTAATTAATTAAATTAAATGAATTTATTTTAGTTTTATATAGGAGAAAAACTTTTCACAAAAGGGGCAAAGAATGCATTATAGTTATTTCGTCTCATTTCGCTAAAAATAAGTGATAACATGTGATTTCATAAAACAGGTGATTTTATGTTATAGGCTATTGTAGTAGAACAGCTGTTTTAAAGTATACTTTATTTATAATAATTGTGATTATTTAATAAAAAGTAACTAAAATAAAATAAATACTTAGTTTTCCTTATTGACCTAAGTAGGAATTGACTTTAAAAAAAATGTTTGTTTGTTTATATTACTTGCAATATGAGACTTTTTCTTATGAAATGAATCCTCATTTAAAAAAAAAATGTAAGTGCTACTATAGCAAAGTTCTATGTTCAGTAGGAAATTTTGTTTGAACTTTTTAATTTAACAAGAATTACCTCATATTATTATCAATTATGATAAATGTATAAAGGGTTATACAAAACAGATGATTAAACCAAGAAAATATCCCCTTGTCTAGGATTTCTGGAAGGCTATTGTTTAGCGGCGCATCACTTGATTGTAAGTAAACGCGTAGAAGACGATGAGTGTAACTGATGTAGACGTGGAAGATGTTTAAAATAAAACCACCAAAGAGAAAGTAGAACAAAGTGGGCAAACAAATTAAACATACAAACAGAATGGAGAGTCTTTAATTAAGAGAAGAGCTACAAGCGATTAAGCCGTAGCAAGCACGATGCGCGCCAGCTGGAACTTCTCTTTCTTGTACGCCGTGTCCGGTCTACCTTGACTGCCCGACTTGTTTTTATCCCATTCCGAAGAGCATCAAGCGTCCCAAAGCAATGTCCCAGGACGCGACATCCAGATGTGTCTAGACCATCCAGCTACCTGTGTTCCGTTCAACACGGATTATTATTAAATTGTCTACGGTCTACCGCTGTAAATTTGCCTCTGGGAGATGTGACGTAATAAGGAAAAAGATCGAACCATTACGAGAGCGTAATAGCTTGAGTTACTTTCTCGAGTCGGTACTGACTGGCCAGTGACGTCAATGCTTTTTCCGACCGCCTCTTGTAATTTAAATATACGATTTTATTACAGCCTTACTTAGGCCTTATACTATATCTTTAAAACATAATTAATAACCACAGATTTCCTAAGCTATTTAAAGTTAAAACAATGAGCTACCGCACACAAAATTGCAGTTACTTCTTGGCGGCGTAATGGTGATTAATTCATAGGTTTCCCATATTCTAGGACAAATAGTTCCGAAAATCTCAAGATAGGTCTGGCAGAATCACATTGTGGATAAATACTTGTATTTTGTAACATGAAGATAAACATTCTAATCAACTAAAGTAAGCCTACATTATGTTTTAGTCCCTTGTAACTTCTGCTATTTTTCCGTCTTCAAAAGATGATCCTGGCCAGTCAGGACTTGAATTAGTATTAGATCAGATGTGGAATGTATTCATCAGGTCCTTTCGGCGTTCAAGGTCACCAAAGGCATGGCCAATATGCGCGAGTTAGAATCGTGAATAATAGAAAGGGTCAAGAGAGAAGCCTATGGAACGGTGTATAGTGTATAGGACTGGGTAAAAATATACTTGTTCTTCCAGTGTAAGCACTCGAGATAATTACTGAATAAATGATAAGGCGGATGAATATCGAGCAAGAGTTTATTTATTTAGTGCGACGTTTCGGCAACTATTTTGTTGTCCTTATCAAGCCTAAAACAAAGTCCTTACTTCTAATAGCCAAGTGCTTCCTAGAGATAAAAGCATTACATATATTTATTTCTCTTTAATCCCATCTATTAGTTCACACTCTCCCTATATATATATATATATATATATATATATATATATATATATATATATATATATATATATATATATATATATATATATATATATATTTTTTTTTTTTTTTTTTTTTTTTTTTTTTTTTTTAATCATTAAGATCAGCGACTACCACTCCGATCGGCGAAATTTCTTTTCCTGATCAATTTGACCTTGCTGAACACGAATCTGAAGATTTTTTTTACTGCAAACACATACAGTATTTTTAAAAAAAAACCTAATCTAGCCTGACTTTAGTGCTTACTAACGCTCCGATCTGCAAATTTGTTTTCCTGATCAATTTGACCTTGCTGAACACGAATCTGAAGATTTTTTACTGCAAACACATACAGTATTTAAAAAAAAAAACCTAACCTAGCCTGACTTTAGTGCTTACTAACGCTCCGATCTGCAAATTTGTTTTCCTGATCAATTTGACCTTGCTGAACACGAATCTGAAGATTTTTTACTGCAAACACATACAGTATTTAAAAAAAAAACCTAACCTAGCCTGACTTTAGTGCTTACTAACGCTCCGATCGGCGAAATTTCTTTTCCTGATCAATTTGACCTTGCTGAACACGAATCTGAAGATTTTTTTTACTGCAAACACATACAGTATTTTAAAAAAAAAACCTAATCTAGCCTGACTTTAGTGCTTACTAACGCTCCGATCTGCAAATTTGTTTTCCTGATCAATTTGACCTTGCTGAACACGAATCTGAAGATTTTTTACTGCAAACACATACAGTATTTAAAAAAAAAAACCTAACCTAGCCTGACTTTAGTGCTTACTAACGCTCCGATCTGCAAATTTGTTTTCCTGATCAATTTGACCTTGCTGAACACGAATCTGAAGATTTTTTACTGCAAACACATACAGTATTTAAAAAAAAAACCTAACCTAGCCTGACTTTAGTGCTTACTAACGCTCCGATCTGCAAATTTGTTTTCCTGATCAATTTGACCTTGCTGAACACGAATCTGAAGATTTTTTACTGCAAACACATACAGTATTTACAAAAAAAACCTAACCTAGCCTGACTTTAGTGCTTACTAACGCTCCGATCTGCAAATTTGTTTTCCTGATCAATTTGACCTTGCTGAACACGAATCTGAAGATTTTTTACTGCAAACACATACAGTATTTACAAAAAAAAAAATAATAATAATAACCTAACCTAACCAAAGCTGACTTTAGTGCTTACTAACGCTCCGATCTGCAAATTTGTTTTCCTGATCAATTTGACCTTGCTGAACACGAATCTGAAGATTTTTTTTACTGCAAACACATACAGTATTTAAAAAAAAAACCTAACCTAGCCTGACTTTAGTGCTTACTAACGCTCCGATCTGCAAATTTGTTTTCCTGATCAATTTGACCTTGCTGAACACGAATCTGAAGATTTTTTACTGCAAACACATACAGTATTTACAAAAAAAAAAAAAAATAATAATAACCTAACCTAACCAAAGCTGACTTTAGTGCTTACTAACGCTCCGATCTGCAAATTTGTTTTCCTGATCAATTTGACCTTGCTGAACACGAATCTGAAGATTTTTTTTACTGCAAACACATACAGTATTTAAAAAAAAAAACCTAACCTAGCCTGACTTTAGTGCTTACTAACGCTCCGATCTGCAAATTTGTTTTCCTGATCAATTTGACCTTGCTGAACACGAATCTGAAGTTATTTTTAACGGCAAACACATACAGTATTTAAAAAAAAAAACCTAACCTAGCCTGACTTTAGTGCTTACTAACGCTCCGATCTGCAAATTTGTTTTCCTGATCAATTTGACCTTGCTGAACACGAATCTGAAGTTATTTTTAACGGCAAACACATACAGTATTTAAAAAAAAAAACCTAACCTAGCCTGACTTTAGTGCTTACTAACGCTCCGATCTGCAAATTTGTTTTCCTGATCAATTTGACCTTGCTGAACACGAATCTGAAGATTTTTTTTACTGCAAACACATACAGTATTTAAAAAAAAAACCTAACCTAGCCTGACTTTAGTGCTTACTAACGCTCCGATCTGCAAATTTGTTTTCCTGATCAATTTGACCTTG